>JAAAKQ030257611.1:0-10815 GCA_010016005.3 Zanna intricata | reverse complement strand
ATGTTGTAAATTGTGTAGTGTTCTTGGTGTAGAGTATGTGTGGAGTGTAAAGTGTTCTGCAGCTCAATGTGTAGTGGAAAAAAAAGCTGCAGAGGCTAGGGCCATGGGGACGCCAAACCTATCAATTACTATCCCTTATTCGGCAATTATGGGTGTTCACCTTGCATGATGTGAAAGTTAACTCATTATTAAAACTGTATTTTCTAAAAATGTGTGGTTGTCTGTAATTCTATCCCTCTCTTCACACAAAACTGCATCACAGCAGTTTTGTCGCCATCTGTAATGTGTTGAACCATGCTTTGTATCGCTTCAAATGCAATCCTTTATTTAATACGTGCCAAACAGTCATTTCTAAAATGCCAGTCTCACGTGACAAGCGTTGAATTAATATCTTCATAGCAGTTGCAAAGCTTCTTCTGAGTTGTTCCACAGCAACTTTAGAGACGCGAGGGCGTCCTTGTGATTTTGTATGTTTAACAGAACAACCTGTATCACCGATGGTTTGGTGCCAAAAGTAAATTGTATGACTACTAGAAGGCTCTCTACCGTACTCTATGAAAATAACCGTACTCTACGTTGAACTACAATTGTTGACTGCACATTGTGAAACCAACATACACAGCGATCACCTTCCGAACCAGTAAATGTATCCATTTTTAACAACACTGGTGCCAGTATTAATAAACTAGTGAGTCAAAACTTGATGTGTTTTCCTATGAAATGAGACCTCAACCGAATCTGTAAGGTATCTAAAAAAAAATTTATATGCTTTTAAATTTCTGAAGTTCTTTTTGAGTCACCCGGTATTACAAAATAAGAAAAAACTGGAATAAATATAAAAATTATTAGGTATTCAAGTACAGCAATTGCTATAACATATCAAATAACCATTTAATAAAAAAGAGGTTCAGTTTTTTTCCTTTTTTTATAAAACGTGGGTTATTTAATAAATATACAAAAATACATCTTTTATTCCTTTCTGGTGGATACTCTTGAGCACACACTCTTTGACTGTCCTGCGTGGGAAGATATTCGCACGATTGAGGACCTGTCTAATGTAACTCGAGATGTTATGACCCAGCATATGCTTCGCTCACGGCAGTCCTGGGATTCAGTAAGCAGATTCGTTACCACAGAACTTAGAAGGAAAGTGGAGATTGACAGGTTAAGAGGGTACTAGTGTGTGTTTCAATCTTGGTAAAAAAAAAAATAGTAAAAAAGACCCGAAACGGCTGGGAGCGCCGCGAGAGTGTACATGAAAAGAAAAGACTGAGACCCGGCCGTCGCACGGGTGTGAGAGATGGGAACGGCATAGCCGGGCCTGGCCTCCGCGCCTTGAATAAGCACTTGAATAAACCTGACCTGACCTGCCGTGCCGGACTGATAGCCGGTGGATGGGGAGGCCCACTAGAGGCAAGGACACTCCCCTGAGTTGAGCAGTACTTCATTGTAGGTCCTACCCAGGAGAGGAGGGGGAAAAATACAAGTCAAAATAGTTGGTAAGAAGATTTATGATAATATTAGAACAGTAAGTACCTAACCCTGTGATGATGTGTAAAACTGACTATTTGTTGAAAAATTAATTGTTTATAACCTCAAAATCTTTTTAATAATGGAAAATTCTCTAGAAGTTTTGCTAATTAATTGAACAGCTTGCAGATCTATTTTGCTTTCCGAAGATAAAAAACCTGTTAAAATTTATTATTGTATGACAAAAAAATACGAACAAAGTTTTATAAATCACAGAAAGTTATACAAATGGATAGAAAAATTTAAAGACGTCGAACTTCAGTAACTGACTAGCACAGTTCAGGACGTTCAGTTGAAGTTTAAACTTGAAACTCAAATAGACTCTCACATCTAAGAAGGCGATGGATTACAATTGAGATTATAGCTCTAAGTAAATGTTGGTATAGTTTCTAACATTATCACCCAACAAGGTGAAGTACTGAAAACAAGTATAAAATGTGTTCCAAGGAAACTCAACTGCTTTATGATAACCCCTAACTTCATACAACTCAGTTATCTCGAGAAACCATCGACAAGTAGCGTTGAGAAGAACTATCTCACTCTCCTTGAAATCCCAACTATACTTCATCGGATTTTCCCTTGTTTGGTCCACTCAAGCAGGCGCTACTTGGTAAGAAGTTTAATGGCAACGTCAAAGAAAATTTCGCTCCGACATCAAGAAAAAGAATTCTTTGCAGTAATAAAGTGATTCAGAGATAAGAGATGTGTATTAATTTTGCTTGAAATTATGTTAATTAGTGAAATTGTATTAAAAAGTGAAATAATTGTGTTAAAAGGAATGTCGCATCGATTATATGAACCGTTTTATCTTCAAAATAATTTGTCTTTAATTACTGAATAAATTATAAAAATCGTAAATTTTTTTGTTCTATTTACCTCGATAAACTTAATTTAGTAAACATCTGTAGTAATTTACAAGCATGGTTAATTCATAACCTATTCTTACAAGACTAATTAATTAAATTTGGATATTTAATATAAAAATTTAATAATTTAAAATATGGTTTTAATATAACTGGAATTCGATCTCAGGATTAAAAGAAAAAATACTCCATTGCTAATTTGCTAATTTGTTTTTAATCAGAAGTCGGCCTTCTAAAAACCACGGAAATATCATTTCAATTTTTCTTTTCTTTTTTTTTTCCATATTTTCTTTATCACTTTCTGTGGTCTACTTTCTTTGGACCACCGATATTTCTGGTCTTTTTCTTCTACCATAGAAACCTTTGTGTTATATATTATTGCTCTAAATGTTTTTATTAAAACAGTATTTTTCTGAATTTATATTGATTTTTAAGTCTTATGTTTATGTAGTTCTTTTTTTATTTGTTTAATCTGACTGTTTAAAATATTAAAAATTAATATTTAAATATTTTAATCTAATTATAACTTAAGATAGTTAATTTTCTGTTTGAAATATTTCTAAATCATCTTGGTTTTTTTAATTTTAGTCATCCGTTTTCTGTATTGTTGCATCCATGTATTTTTCTCAAAATCTTTATTCCAATTTGTAATATGTATGCAAAGTCAATAATATTAGTTGTTCCAATTCCTTATGATATTCATATTGGAATACATAACTCATTAATCATTTTATTTAAATAAAAATTTAATCAATTTTATGTATTTTATATAAATTATTTATAGTTTATATAATTACTATATTTAAATTACTTTGTTTTTTAGTCGCATCAAGAATTTTTCAATTGTTAAGTCATAAGCAAGTTATCCATATCTGTATGAATTTATTAGTGAATGTGTGTAGTCTTGAACATTCAGATCTTGAGACCCGCCCACCGGGCTGATATAATGGTTAATGCGACATCGCAAATCAGCAGATTTCGAAGTCGAGAATTCTATGGTTCATATCCTAGTAAAGCCAGTTACTTTTATACGGATTTGACAACTATGTCGTGGATACCGGCGTTCTTTGGTGGTTGGGTTTCAATTAAGCACACTTATCTATGGTCGACCTGAGATTGTTCAAGACTACACTTAATTCAAATTCGTACATATCATCCTCATTCATCCTCTGAGGTAGCCTCCGGATCTACCGTAAGGTAGATCAGGCAAAACAGAAAAAGAGAAAGGTGTTGAGAGTCGGCTGACTCTTCCTGACACATGGGTTAATTGAAACCCAACCAACAAGGAACATCAGTATCTATGATATAGTATACAAATCCGAATAAAAGCAACTACCTTTATTAGGATTTTTTTTTTCTTTTTTAACCTTTGGAACCACTGTTAAGGTATATCTTCAGAGGATGAGATGAATGAATTGTAAGCGTGTGTGGAAAATGCCATGCCTGACCGGCATTCGAACCCGGGATTATTAGGATTTGAATCTTATATCAATAGACTTCGAAATCAGCTGATTTACGATGATGAGTTTTACTACTAGATCAATCCGGTGGGTTTAATTAATTTTATTTTGTATTTTACTAAAAGAATAGATATAAAAAGTTATTTCAAAATAACTTATTACAAATACTTGCTAAATTAATTTAATAAAAATCATTCCAAATAATATAGAAAAAAAAAGGTTTATATATTTCAACAGCTATTTAAAAAAAGCTGGTAACGTATTGTACAACTTTCCTGGCTAGAAATGTCAAGCCATTAAAATAAGCATTAAAATTTCCGAACTTCGTATAAAATATTTTTGTTTTTAGGGTTTTACTGACTCTTCTGGGAAAATTTTAGAAAAAATTGTTTAAAAAGATGTGATCACTACCAAAAACAAAAATTAAAGAGAGTGTTTAAAAATACTGAAAAATAAAACCAAAATAATGAAAAAAAATTGCTTCTCATTTTGGGTCCGGTATGTAATATCGGTGCCAAAGCAATTTAATTATAATAGCCTCTAAAGTGATGAAAAAAAATGAAAATTTTTCATTTTAGAATTTTCTCGTTTCTGAAGCTGTGAATAAATTTTTTTTAAATGTTTTGCAAAAGTATACATATGTAAGATAAACTTAACTAATTAGCATAGTAAAGTTTTTCCGGGATATTTCAAAATCATTTTAGGTATTTCATGATATTTCATAATATATGACGTATAATTATTCAAAATATTTTTGGGTAATACTTAAACCGAAGGGAGATACAGCAGAAAAATAGAACAGAAAATCATATTATAGTTTTAAGAGGTGGGGAATTGATTTTTTTTTTTTTTAGTTTTCTTTTTTATATTTATAGATGCAATGTAGGAAAAAAAATTTGGAAAAAGGAAAATTTTTTCACAAGTGCCTCTGAAGAAAATCAAAATTAGTTTTTGCGATATTTCTCATCCTCTTAAGGGATTTTTAATAAAATATTAACATTATAATGTGTAAAAATATTTGAACCAAATCTGGTTGCTCATTCCTAAGATGTAAGGCCTAAGCAGTCAACACATACGTACGTACATGCATACGAACATAATTATGTTATTATGGTCTAAATAAAGTATTTGGACTCTAAAACGTAAAGCTTAATATCCGGTGCAAGAGGATGGAAGATTTAAGAAAAATTGCCGATTACTGAAAATAATATTTTTTTATTGTTTATTTGGACAAATCGTATATTTTAACATCTTATTCGACTACAATATCATTGTCGGATGACAATGCTGCAAGAGTAAATCTGTCGATTAAAGGTGATCTGTTAATCATAATTCATGCTGGAGGATAATTAGGGATTATTCCGATTGCATTGTTAATTTGTAAAACGAATTCAAAATGGGATAACTGTCAAGAAAGCGTCAATAATAAAAATTTATGCAGTACGCATAAAAAAAAATAAAACTAATTAAACCCACAGGATGGTGTAGTGGTAAAATTCGCCATCCTAAAACAGCTGATTTTTAATTCGATAGAAATAAGGTTCAAATCCTAATAAAGGCAGTTACTTTTATTCGGTTTTGAATACTGGATCATAGATACAAATGTTCCTTGGTGGTTCGATATCAATTAACCCATATGTCAGGAAGAGTCGGCCTGAGTCTGTTCTGTTCATGATTACACAAAATCACCAGTTCATTCACACAGGTATGGATGAGTTGCTAATGACTTAAAAATTGAAAAATTGTTTATGCGACATTTTCATTGAATATTAGTATTTAATTAAATTTACAACAAATAAAAATAAAAGTTAAAAATCTGATATAGATAAAAATAACATTTTTTTTAACCTACTGACATAATTATTTTTATGAGGGATTATATCTGTTTAATTAATTTTAAAATTATTGAAAAACTGTATTATCTTGTTTTCTTAAAACAACCAATAATAAAATGTAATACATCATAAAGCAATAAAATTTTATTATTTTTTGTAATATAATAATATTTTTTTAAACCTGCCAACAGTACTCTGTATTATTGAGTAGATAAATAACATTAATATACGGCTAATACTTATTTATAATGGTACAATTCTATATAATGCCAGGTTTATGCACACACACACACACACACACGTGTGTGTGCGTGTGCGTGTGTGTGGGTGTGTGCATACGTGCGTGCGCGTGCGCGTGTGTGTGTGTGTGTGTGTGTGTGAGGGAGAGAGAGAGTTTTTAAAACACATTATTTAAAACGCCAACACTGAAATTATTGCAAACCAAATGAATCCAACTAGATTCTCAAGTTAAAAAAAAAATGACAATATTGTTCGGAACGAAAACAATACAACGCCGCTCAATAAATTCATCTACTTACCCACATACACAAGATATAAAAACTTATCTGCATTCACACACATACATATTCATAGGAACACCATATTTACATTCATATAGTTGATTAGCTATAATATATGACAAGAGGACGGATTTTTTTTCACATTTTTGTATTGGTAAATTATTCCTTGTTAAAGATACCAGCATTCTCTGATTTCCATGATCGTGAAATTTTGCTAAATGTTTTAATTATTTGCTCGTTAATAACAATAACATAACACTAGGAATAAGAATTAAGTATAACACAAAACTGTATTCTGTACCTCTGAAAGCCAAGCCGATAAAAATAAACCAATAACAATCCATATTCATCCTCTGATATCTCAAATTTCAGATATTTCACCGTTCCAACAGATTAAATTATTTCAGTAACTAACCAATCAATTTGTCACATTTTCCTAATAAATCACTAGCTATAATACGAGTAAACAATCAAAAAAATATTACATGCGCCAAACACAGCTGGAAAAGGAACTGACCAATGAATAATCAGTAAATTCCAACCAGTCATAATCCCTTTTTAAACAAACATAAGGTGGGAATTAAAATAACATTAAATTCAGTTAGCATACGATACATTTTTCCTCAGTGTGAATGAACACTGAAAAAAAAAAGGTGAAATGTGTGTGGTTCATTCACCACATTTTATTAAAAAAAATTATGCTGGCACGGAACAGTTTAGCAAAATTAAGGTAATAATTATAATAATAATGTAAAGACGCTAAAAAGAATATATAAAAAAAAATTAGAACTTTCAACTACAGTTAGTTCCTATTTTTTTGAGAGATAAAGTAAAAAACTTACTGTTCAGCACTATACTGGAATTACACAAACGGCAACAAGCATACAGCAACGGCCCAAAACGCCGTACCGCAGCGAACTTCTTTAGTATCATTTTCATACTTCTTCAAATTTCCTTAATTCCTTATTTTCACTTGAAATTTATCCTTTTATTTAATCCGGTAATATCATTCTCTAATATAACATTCATTATCTGCATAAGTTCTGTTGCATCATAATTCGATCTGAAATCTGAACAATTTAAAAGGAAGACTCATTAGAGATTGTTAATGGCGATAGTCATGAATGAAGAAGTACATCGCGAGAATATTCAAGCCAACATCCCTGTATGCGTTTACAGACTATCATACAAATATTTGATTGATTTATATGTTCATAAGAAATAATAAAACTATTTTTATAATTAAAACACGTAAGTGAACTGTATGAACACTAAAACAAAATCATATCAATTTTGATTTTAAAAAAAATCAACGGTGTATCTTGAAAATCATTATCTGATAAATTTGTGAAATAGTGTTATAAAATTTTTATAAATTAATGAAATTTAACAAAAATATTGAATGCCTTTATATTTCCAGCAAAGTATCGTCACACGTATCTTTTATTTTTTTATTTTTTACATTTCAATCCCAATTAAAGATAAAGGGTTTACCATTACCCGCTATTTAAAAGATTACGACTTCCTCATTATCGTGTTTTCAATATCAGTGAAAGTTTGTTACATTTTTTAACTTTTTACCCATTAATAACAGTCTTATAAAACTGGGAAAAAGAATGAAATACGAAACAAATTTTATTCAGTTTCTTGCAAAGCCAAGCTGATAAAATAAACCAATTACAATCCATATTCATGATCGTATCTCTCAGTTAACACTTACGTATCTCCGGCTCTACTGGTTAGATTATTTCAGTATCTAATCAATCAGATTGCCGCACTTTTCTAACCAATCACTAGCTAGTATAAGATTAACCAATCAAAAATTTACTACGTGTGCCAATCAGAACTGTTTAAGAAATTGACTAATCAATAAGCAGTAAATTTTTACTAAACGTATTACGGGACAGGTTAATGTAAGAGCGCCGGCCTCCGTGGCAGAGTGGTAGCATCTCGGCCTTTCATCCGGAGGTCCCGGGTTTGAATCCCGGTCAGGCAAGGCATTTTTCACACACAATTTATACATCCCATCCTCTGAAGATATACTTAACTGTGGTTCCGGAGGTTAAACAAAAAAAAAAAGTTAATGTAAGAGAACCTAAAATATTAAACTGAAAATACCGTTAATGTGTGTTGCTGTTTCATATGAACGGTAGAAATACTTATTTTATTTTCCTTCATTTCTTTCTATTTATTTTATTGCTTTAAATCCATTTGTATATATTTTTTGTTTAAATTTTTTTTAAAGGTAGAGTAATTTACAACACTTTCAGGGCAGTACTTGTTTAATATTAACTAAAACTAGATTCTTTTTGTAATGTTAAAAATTTTTTAATAAACGGAATTACCAGTTAATTAATTGCATTTAAAAAAAAAATTAGAAATTAAAATTGTAAAACAAAATTAAATAAATAAATTACTCAGATAACAATTTAGTTATTTATTAATGACAGATACAATCTTTTTATTAATGACAGAAATATAATAAATTATTTGAAAAATTATATTTTCAAAGTTGGCAATAAAATAACATCTGATCAGCAAAACGACATTAATGTATATGTATTAGTGTTTAAATTATTGAGTATGGTGCATTAAGTATGTCGCTTGCTGTGAAATCTCATAGAGCTAAATGCATTAGTGTATTTATTTATTAGTTTACTTTATTACTAAATACATTAACATCGTTAAAATATGTTTCTAGAAAGGAGACAATTTGTTAAAGCCTAACAATATTGAGAAAGCTTCTGTTATTAAAGAATAAATAAATAAATTAAAGCAAAAGAACAGCTAAGAATTCTGGAATTTTTTTCTATAAAAATATATATATATATATATATTCTAAATATATTGTCTAAAAGCAGATATAAGAATTCATTCATGTTTTTAAATATTTAAAACTTTAGTTTTTACATGACTCCTTTAAAACAGTTCATTAAAACTATTATGAACTATCACTATTTCTTTACTTATTATTTTATATATTTCACTTTTGCTTATTGTTTTATATATTAACAAAAAAATCCGTCTCTTGTGTGTTAGGTGGTCTGTATTTTCTCAGGAAAAATGTGTCTTATGCTAACTGAATTTATTGTGGTTTTAATTCTCACCTTATGTTTATTTATAAAGGGATTATAACTAGTTGGAATTTACGGATTATTCATTGGTCAGTTCCTTTTCCAGCTGTGTTTGGCGCACTTAATATTTTTTTGATTGTTTACTCGTATTATAGCTAGTGATTTTTTAGGAAAATGCAGAAAATTGATTGGTTAGTTACTGAAATAATCTAATCTTTTGGAACGGTGAAATATGTGCTATTTGAGATATCAGAGGATGAATGTGGATTGTTATTGGTTTTTTTTTATCGGCTTGGTTTTCAGAGGAACAGAATCCAGTTTTATATTATACTTCATTATTATTCCAAGTATTATGTTATTGTTGTTAATTAGCAAAAAATTAAGAAATTTAGCAAAATTTCACTACCGTTGAAATCAGAGAATGCTGGTATCTTAAACGAGGAATAATTTACGAATATAAAAATTTGAAAAATCATCATCCTCTCGTCGTATAATACAGCTAATCAACTATATGAATATAAATATGGTGTTCCTATAAACATGTATGTGTGTGAATGCAAATGAGTGTGTATATTTTGTGTATGTAGGTAAGTACGTGTGTTTATTGAGCGGCTTTGTATTATTTTCGTGCCGAACAATAGTGGAATTTTTTTTTAGCGTGAGAATATCGAGTTGGATTCATTTGGGTTGCAATAATTTCAGGAATGGTGTTTTAAAAAATGTTATACTCAAACACACACAAAAACGCGCACACGCACACACACACACACACACACATCTATATATACATATATATATATACATATATATATATACACACAAAATGTAATCTTTTTTCCTTTGTGAATTTATTTTAGATGGTTATTACAGTTTATTAAAAATGAATATAACCTAATAATATCAGTTAAAACAATAAATTCCTACCCGCAAGCTATTTTTAAAACCTGGGTATTATATAGAATTTTACCAGTCTAAATAAGTATTAGCCGTATTTTAATATTATTTATCTACTCAGTAACACAGAGTACTGTTGGCACGTTTAAAAAAATATTATTATTTTACAAAAGATAATAAAATTTTATTGCTTCATGATGTATTGCATTTCATTATTGACTGATTTAAGAAAACAAAATTAAACAATTTTATAATAATTTTTAAATTAATTAAACTGATACAATCTTTCATAAAAAATTATATCTTCATTTTAAAAAAATGTTATTTTTTTCTACCTAAAATTTAAAATTTTATTTTTATTTGCACTAAAAATAAGTAAACACTAATATTCAATAAAAATATAATTTATTGCTATTTAAGTTCTTTATAATAAATAGAATTATTTATAGTAAATCAAAAATATTTTATCCTGAGATTTCGGAATAAATCAATATCTTTATGAAAGATGTTTAATGATATTTGATATCATACTTATTTCTAAATATTTCTAACTGATCGAGATTTATTTATTTTTTAATTTAATTTACATAACTATCCATCAGACCTAAGTCTGTCGACGGATATACTAAGCTTAATGA
>JAAAKQ030257600.1:0-10816 GCA_010016005.3 Zanna intricata | reverse complement strand
GGATTTGAATACTAGATCTTGGATACCGGTGTTCTTTGGTGGTTGGGTTTCAATTAACCACACTTCTTAGGAGTGGTCGACCTGTTATTGTGCAAGACTACACTTCATTCATATTCATACACATCATCCTCTGAAGTAATACCTTACGGTAGTTCCGGAGGCTATACAGATAAAAGATAAATATTCAGTGTGAGGTTATATATCTAAATCAGTCAGCCATTGAACTGCTATGGTGGAATAAACATAAATTCATCATTGCACTCCTTTTTGGACAGTCATGTAAAAAGAGGATGGCAAGAAAGAAGAATGATCTACTCGCAAAGAAAACACAGCATTAACAAAAAAAAAACCTGAAGGAAAATAATTGAAAGCAGTTCCCACTCTCAAACTCTGAAAATTGGGGCATTATATTGCAGATGGAGTAACAGATAATCTACTAATCAAAGGTTTTTGATGGACTTAAATATGTGTTGCAATAAGAATCCCTTTCTTTTAGCAATGTTTTAAGGGCTTTCTCTAACAATCACCCTCACTAAGCTAGTGGATAATAGCTGAATAGCCACATTAGTATTAAAAAAATAATAATTTTCATGATACTACCCAGTAGCATTTGACAGTTTGTTTAAAGTTACAAGATTTGAGACATTCAGTGACAGAAACGCGGTTATTAAGTAAATAGGTCCCAGGAGAAACGGACACATTATTGAAATCATATTTTGTAAACGAGTTTTCCACTAAATGCCTCATCTATGAGGCATCATAGTTATATAGTTCTTGGTTACAGTATTTGTTAGCTAACTGCAAATGTAAACTATAATTAAAATCAAAATGATTTTTTTTTTATCTTACACAGATACTCTTGCCAACAAGGTTTTAATGTGCAAGTTTATTAGCCGATGACAGCTGACTGTACATAAATTTAGATAAGCTGGTGTTTAGTCTATCAGTTGGTAACCAAGCATTGGAATTCTTGTTAACTATTTAAATATTAATCCATTGAAAAAGTGTTTAATAAAGCCAAATAATTTATTTGTTGATTAATTTCACATTGGTAGTTGTAGTTGAGATGTATCAATTTACATTTGACAATCAGAATAATAACGCTTATTCTGTAAACCAACAGTAAGACGTCATTCTGATCAAAAACCAGTAGGGATTGTGATCAGCTGTGCTTGTCTTAATAGTAAAATAGGTTGAATCATAATATTCATACAACTGAGATTAATGTATACACCAATATTATTTAATTATAGTGTCTGTTTATATGTTTGTATTTAGTGATTAAAAAGGGGGAATAAATAAACTGTATAGATTAGTCTAGACAAAATGGAAAGGTAATCTGGCTATACAAGATTGGAAAGTATAATTCAGTGCTATCTGAAGAAATGCTTTAAGTTGTATTTATATAGATAACTTTCTGTTCAGAACAGTTCAGTAGATCAAGGTTTTTGCTTTAGAACAATAAAATAATTTGTTACTGTTTATTATTTTACACATATATATATATATATATATATATATATATACACACACATATATACATATATATTCTCTTGAGTATCTACTGAAAACGGTTAACAATACTGATTGCAACAATTGAATAAATAGCCACCTAATTTAAGCGTTTAAGTAAAATTTTTAACTGTAGCTGAGTTTAGTAGTTATTTAATTAATAAAAGTAAGACTTATAACTCTATCCCTTTTTTCCGTAATTAGACTGACACAAATATCTCTGACAACCCTTGTGACAAGTGGTAGCATCTCAGTCTTTCATCCAGAAGGTCCTGGGGTTAGGCATGTCATATGCTACAAAATTTCCCTTCCATATTCCCTTGCTCAAGTTTATGTAGCAAATTACACAAAAAATTATTACTAGTATAATTTAATACTGTTACTTACAGAATGCTGATTATGTAAATTATATTCACTAATGAGTATTAGGCCAATTAAAATAGTGATATCAGTATTATAGACTTAGTCTTACTACAGGAAAGCTGCTGCAGTGGCTTAGATATGAGGGTACTACATAAGCCTCCATGTGTATGACACATCACGTGTATGGCTTTTTAACTGCTAATTGAGAACAACAAATTTATGTAATTTGTTTAGAAAATCCAAGTATAGATCATATCATTCTGTATGTTATAAAATTTTAAGTCCTGCTTGAAAGAATTTTTGATTAGCTACTGCAAAAAGTTGTATGTATTGTTTAAGTGCCTTTTTCCTTAGAAAAAAATATACTTTGTAATAATAATCAAGTCAGCATTTTTCTTGGTAATATGGATTTATAATAACACATTTTCACAAAATCAAACATCATTTCAATATTTTTTTCAAAAAACCTACTTTTTTTTACATTCTATAAAAACTTTCTCATCATACAATAGTTTTTAATTTTTACTTATTAATTTTGGTAAAAACAAATAACATTTACAAAAGTTCACAAAATTATTCACTAAGATGCCTGTTTTAAAACTTTTAATAATAAAGTTGAAAATTCATTAGTAATTTAACCGTAAACTTGGTCAATTCAGTTCTTTGATTTGCTCATTTTTTTTTTCTTTCTTTGTTTCACCTCCAGAACCACCGTTAGGTTATATCTTCAGAGGATGAGATGAACGAATTGTAGCGCGTGTGAAAAATGCCATGCCCTACCGGGATTCGAACCCGGTACCTCCGGATGAAAAGCTGAGACGCTACCTCTAGGCTACGGAGGCCGGCTGGTCATATTTTGACAGGTAGTTAATAAATATATAAATTGTGCTCTACATAAATTAAAAAAAACCTGCAACTTAGCAATTATGGCGTGAATATTTAAAAAAAATTATTTGTAAGTGTTCAACAGAATTGTAAAGTAGGCTCTGAAAACTATTTTTTAAAAACAAGAAATATATTTAAATAATTTATAAATTGATTATTTTTACATCACTGCTCAAAGAGGAGTGTAATGTATTTAGGGTATGTATGTTTATTCCATCGTAGCAGCTCAATGGCCGCACCGATTTAGATGTATGATCCCCGCCGGCCTCCGTGGCGTGAGGGTCTCGGCCTTTCTTCCGGAGGTCCAGGGATCGAATCCTGGTCAGGCATGGCATTTTCACACACGCTACAAATCATTTATCTCTATCCTCTGTTGAAATACCTAACGGTGGTCCGAGGTTAAAAAAAGAAAGATGTATGACCCCAGCGTTGGAATTCTACGTTTCCGGGAATGTCATAGTCTACGTAAATTTTTTATATGTAGTAGTAAAGATTATCCAGTTGAAGTACAAACTTTAATGAACTGTGAGCCTATATGACTGTTAGATGGATTTGAACAGGACGATTCAAATCAATCGAATGATTAATTACCAAGAATAATGGAATTAAATCTACAAAAAAAAATAATATTAAATAAAGTTAAAAAAAATGTCAGTTTAATAATAATAGGCTTCCCGTGGGGACTGCGTGTGAAGCTAGAGTGGTGAGGTGATGTGAGCACCTCGTGTGGGGCTAGACCAATCATAATCATCATCAAACTGGTAACAAACGGACTGCCGCTGAGGCGCTGTTTCGGGAGGTACAATAGGGTACTCTTATATCTCTGCAAACAATCGTTCGGTTTTAAAAATTCAAAAGGGGTATTTGTTAGTAAGTTAAAGGCTAACTTCTGCATCCATCAGGTCACTCCTCTCTGTCGAATAATCGTGATCTGTAGATCACAGTTAATCGAAAATGTTGTTATAGCTTCGCAACCAATCTTCCGATTTTCAAAATTCAAACGGGGTATTTGCTAGTGTAATACAAATTCACGATGAAACCAAACCAGAACTGAAATTAAGTGAAATAATCATAAACATCAAGTGACCGGCGTTACGCCGAGACCGCTTGAGCCCGAAAGGTTCCATAAACGGTGTTTGTAGAATCTAATGACCGTACGATTGGAGGTAATACTGTCGGCATCAGATTGAGGACCAAATCCACTATTGTCGAATTTGATACTTGGTGGACAGGCCAAGGCGGAACGGCTTATACTGCCACTAATATTGTGCTGGGCTGTAACAAAGCATAAATAACAATACCCAGATAGTGCTGTAGTAGACCTGAGCACTTGCATATTTGCCAAGGCTCAGGCTTACGAAGTACTGAGTTGTCTGAGACAATTGGAGAGTCCATTAGTTTTTTGGATCCAGAAAATTTCTGTATGATCTGCACGATAGTCTCTCGAGAAACTCAACCGCTTGAGAAAACTGTAAGTTTAGATTGGTATAAGCCAATTCAATAGATACATTGAAATTTTTACAGTTTAACAATTTACAATTTTAAATTGAAATTTTTTCCTCATTTGGTTCAGTACGTTAAAACATTATATTCATAAATTCTCGGATTGTGAATTTTTCTCAATGATTACTAAAAAGTATTAAAAAACAACAATTATAACAATTTAAAAAACACGACTGCCAAAAAAAAAAAAAAAAAAAAAAATTGGAGTCTCATGGTCTCTGGGGGAGGTGAAGGCAGGAAAAATGTCACTGAAGAAGGATTAATAAAGATTGGGCAGATCGTAAGGGAGCGTATTGGGCACCTTAAAGACGTTTCTCCTGAGTTCCTTACGGAAGTGGTAGTGAGAGCCTCGACGTAAGTAAGGGGTGAAGAGATGTCCTCGACGTAAAGAAGTCTATTGGTGGACGCCGCAGGTGGCAGAAGCAAGGTTGGCGTATATAAGAAGCTGTAGACGACTGCAACGGACTAATAGAGGAGCTCTGGAGGGCTCTAATAGAAGAGTGGAGGATGAAGGCTAGGAAAGAATATAAAGGTGAAATACGAAGCAGTAGGCGGGCTAGTTGGAAGGCTCTTTGTGATCAGCTTGACAGAGGTGGTGGGGTGATGCATTTTGGATCATCAATGGGAAGTTTGAAAGAGTATGCTCCCGGTCGTTTTGAAAGAGTTGATGGAGAGGTGTAAGGTGGAATTGTTCCCAAGAGGCAGCGTGAGGAAAAGTAGGCGATTGCTGCAAAGTACATTTCTCGGTTTACGCAGGAGGAGTTTACTCAGGCTGTCATGAGAACAGGTAAGAAAAAGAGTCCGGGAATTGATGAGATTCCGGATGAGGTGGTTTTTTTTTGTTTCACCTCCGGAATCACCGTTAGGTTATATCTTCAGAGTATGAGATGAACGAATTGTAGCGTGTGTGAAAAATGACATGCCTGACTAGGATTCGAACCCGGGACCTCCGGATGAAAAGTCGAGACGCTACCACTCGGCTACGGAGCCCGGCCGGATGAGGTGGTGGCGCCGAAGAAAGTTTTGTCTGGGGTCAATAAAATTCTGTTAGGTGGTATGTTTCCTCGCAATTGGAAGATTGCTAAAGTGATAATGCTGAGGAAAGATGGCAGGAATGTAGATGATCCGAGTGGTTAGAGACCCATCTGCTTTCTCATATGGGCTATGGGAAAGCTTGTGGAGCGGGTGATTGAAGAGAGGCTTACACAGGAGATTGATAAAGGGGAGGGTCTGAGTCCAAACCAATTCGATTTTAGAAGAGGCATTACCACAGTTGCTGAGATTAATAGAATTATGGGTATTGTGGACGAGACAGCGTCTGGGACGTGGCGAGTGAGGTTCTTCCGGCAGTGGTGTTGTTGAATGTCAGTAACGCGTTCAACTCCTGCCGTTCAGATGGATAATCAGGTAGCCTTAAGGACGTATCTGCTGTGCCTCGTGCAAGATTATTTGGATGGTAGATTAGTGGTGGTTTTGCGGAGGGGACTCGGATAGTGGTAGAGATGCAGACCGGAATGCCCCAGGATTCGGTGCTCGCACCCACGTTGTGGAAAGTTGCATACAATGGGGTGCTCTGATTGGCTTATCCGGACGGTGTATATCCTATGATGATTGCCGATGATTTGTCGTTGGTAATAACGGCGAAAACTGAGGACGAATTTATGAGGAAGGGGGTATGAGGCCATTCAAATAGTACATTCCTGGATGGAGGAGAGAGGTCTCCACATGACTCGGGAGAAGACCCAGGTAGTTGTGATATGAAGTAGGCGACGGTTAGCCTCCATAAAATTAATAGTATGGGATGTGGAGATCTGTACATGGCCAGGGCAAAGTACCTTGAACCTAGTTCAATAGTAACAGGTCCTTCCAGTCTCATGTTATTAAGCCTGTAAATAAGAGCAGAAGAACGATGGCTGCAGTTTGTCAGCTGATGAACAGGATTGACAGACAAAGCTTGACTAAAAGAAGGTTATTAGCGTAGGTGGCGAGGACCATCGCCACCTACGCAGAGGTTTCGTACGGTTTCAACTGAGGTAGCGTTGGTAATAGCAGGGATGCCGCCTTGGGATTTGGTTGTGGAGCAGGTAGTAAAGAGAGCTGAAGGTGTAAGTAAGAGCGAGGTGAAGGGGGAATGCCAGATAAGTGGCAGCAAAGATGTCCAGAGCTCAGGTAGGAGGGTGAACTTGAAGACTGATGCCGCAGATTCAGCCATGGCTGGTGAGCTTAGTTGAATTGATAAAGTTTTTGACTGGCCATGGCTGCTTTAATAACTTCCTCTGTGAGAGGAAAAAGAGAAGGTCGGAGGACTGTATACTGTGGGCAGTGTGACACGGCAGAGCATATTGTGTTCAATTGCCAATTGGTGGGAGATGGCAAGGAGAGGTGTGGGAGCTACAATTGGTAGTAATATCTGACATTGTCATTGAGGTTATGCTACATAGCCAGAAGTTGGAATATAATTAGTGGAATGGTTGCTTCCATCCTGAAAAAGAAAGTGGAAGAGGATAGCTCCTAGCTCCAATGCAGAGGACAGGGCTGCAGGTAAGTGTCCAAGGGCCCTCTGTTCTTGTGAGGATCGCTTAGATGCAGTGAACCCGCAGTTACTTTGATGTCAGGGGCAAGAAAATAAGCCGCTTGTGAAGGAATGGGGTAGGTACGTGGTTGGATGTTAACGGGTGACAAGTTTTTGGATTTGTATGTGTAAGGTTGTGTGGTATCTGTGAGGGTAGTTGTTTTTTTTTTAATCTCCAGAAAGGTATATCTTCAGAGGATGGGATGAATGAATTGTAGCTTGTGTGAAAAAATGCCATGCCTGACTGGGATTCAAACCCGGGACCTCTGGGTGAGTGTGTCTTGGGTGTGAAGTATTAGTTACTCCTAACTAGTGTTATGGTAATATTCTTATAGGAATAGTATAATATAAGCATGAATATGTATGGTATAGAATAAGTGAGGTTGGGTAGCTCCAAAGGGTGCGCTGTCAGTTTGATGAACTAGGGTTTGTAAGGAAGGTTGAGTGTAAGTTGGATGGCATTGTTGGGTGTGTTTGGATAGGATGTGAGGTGAGGGTGTGGACTGTGTTGGGTGTTATGGGTTGTTGAGTGGAGCCTATGTGAGGCTTGGTGCTGTTCTGACATTGTGTTGGGTTGAGGCATGTGGTGTGGTTGTGTGGTGAACAACTGTGGGTTCCCCTTCCTGAAGTAATTTTTTTTTTTTGTTTAACCTCCGGAACCACAATTATGTATATCTTCAGAGGGATGAGATGAATGAACACTAGCGTGTGTGAAAAATGCCATGCCTGACCGGGATTCGAACCCGGGACCTCCTGAAGTAATGCTTTATTGACGGTTCCAGAAAGGAATGCCAAGGTGGAGGTTTAGTCGGTAGTGTGCAGGAACACTTACACACCTGATTACTTCTTCCGGAACTTGTTAGTGTGTTCAGCACTGCATATGCGCCCGTAAATAGGGTACCTTCACCTCGTTAACAAAAATAAAAATAAAATAATTGGTGACAAATAAACTTTTAGTTATAATTTGTTTAAATTATTTTTCATCTTGTAGAAATAGTAGGCATTTAAGTTTGTCTAATAAGGAACTGAAGTTCTCACCAGGTATTACATCAATAAGAAAATTTTGTTCTTCAACGAAAATTTTTAAATGAAGTAGGGTAGCTCTGGTAGTAATTGTCCTGTATTAAAGTGCTCTGAATAGTAATTATTCTATATTAAAGAGCACATTTATAGTCGCATATCTCAGATAACACTTACTTTTCCCCACTGCTACAGATTAGATTTCTTCAGTAACTAACCAATAAGTTTACTGCATTTTCCTAACCAATCATCACTCACTAGTAAGAATATGATAGCACAATCTAAAGAATATCACAATGCACCAACCACAGCTGTAAAAATGAACTGACCAATGAATAGTCAGTAAATTCCAACCAATCATAATAGTCCTTTTTTTTAAGCAATCATAAGGCGTGAGTAAAACTTATCTATTAGGATATAACAAATTTTGCTTTATAAAATATGGACTGCCTATCAATACTGTTAACACTATATCATATACAATCATCAAACTTTGCATTTTACCGAACACAAAGACAGATAATCACCCTCCTCCTTTTCCTCACAGTAGTTGGTATGTGGGGTAGTGGTAGTATGAGGGAAAAGATTTATTAATCATTGAATTTATTCATATCATTTAGTTCACCGTTAATTTAGTTAAGTTCAAAAACATTTGTGCTTCAGTCTCCATAGGTTCACATCGGATACTCGCCTTACCTCATCTACCCTTGCATGGGGTGCTTGCATTATTCACTTATCTAGCTTCGCATGGGGTGCTTGTCTTGCCTCAGTCAGGGATTCAAAAGGTTGCATCTCACCCATGACTTTGAATTTGCTTAAACCGGCATGATAATACTTCTAAAATGCTTCATCTGATAGATCACAAAGTTTTCCTAGTTCTTGGCAAGAGTTTAAAATTTGTCTTAAAGTTAAAACTTTTATCAAAACCAGTTAATAGCCAGTGAACCTTGCAGTAGTTCAGTAGATCAACACTGTACTTTTCCTCGTTTAAAGTTAGCATCTGCTGAAATTCACAATGCACATTGCATTTACGTGGATATAGTTGACAATCGCAATAGTTCTATCCAGAGCATCTTGCAAAATGGTGAATTTTGCAAGATGAATTTTGAATCACTCTATTCATTACAGAAGTAATCCAGCTCTATAATACTGGAATATTTTTTTTTTAAATAGAAAAAATTTATATATACTGTTTTATTTAAAGAGGGAGAGGGTTTTGGTTTGTTCAGGATGAACAAAAAACTACACAATTTCGACCAAAGTTTTACCCATGTTTCTTGGCATAACTGAGAAGGTTTTTATATATATTTCATCTCCACAAATCTCACAAAAATTTATATACACACACACACACGAGTATAGATTTGTCAGTTGAAGCACAAACTTTAATGTACTGTATTAATGAATTGTGAGTTCTCATCACTATGTGAGCTGGGTTTGAATTAAATGGTTTGAATCAGTTAAGTGAATAATATTACAGAACTAATAAAACTAAATTTAAATTAAATAAAATCTATACTATTATGTAAAGAAGAAGAGAGTTTTTGTTTCTTCAGAATAAACAAAAAAAACCGCTTGCTTAATCGCAACCCAATTTTTACCCATGTTTCTTGGCATAACTAAGAAGGTTTTTCATTTTGAAAATCAACCAATCAACTACTTTAAAATTTTCATGGTACATTTGTATTATAGCATGGAAAGTTTTAAGTCACAGAACAAGGCCCTAGCTCCCTTGAAGGTTAAAATATTTTAAATATTCATCATTTCTTCATCCCCCACGGAAGGCTAAGTTGTAAATAAAAAAAATCCATTATGGAACAAAAGATTAATCATTTTACTTCATTATTATATTTCTGCCTCCATGGCAAAAAAATAAATTATGATTTTTTTTGTCGTCAAAGGCATGTTTAGTTGAGTTACCATAACTACTACTATTCTGTCTTTCATAATTTAGTTTCTTTTTCAGGTTTCTATAAAGTTTGAATACTTTAATTTACCAGTATTAATCTCTCAATCATGAGGATAACAACCAGTGCAGGGGATGGAGCCCTCTGGGTAGACAGGAATGGTAGACCGAAGCAAGCTCTGTGAGTGTCCAAGGCGCCATCAACCTGCAACATAGAAATGGCAAGCGAGCTCTTCAGTCCTGGAGTAGGCCCAAAGGAGCCCCTGAGTTGGCTCTTGGGTTCATCTGGTTGACCTAGGTCCTGAGGATTCAGGTTCTGGCTAGATGGGCCGGCTAATGTATATATAAAAAATAAATACTACTAAAACCAGTTATAATTTCTTCTAATAAAATTTCTGAAAAACAGCTCAATCATTAATCTATTGGAGAGGGGAAGTAATGTAAAATATGTAATAAATCCAGTGAACAATTTTCAGACATTCAGTGTAGTTAGTGTTTATTATATTTTTTAATTACATTAAGTATGGCAATAAATCATGAATAGTTTAAAAATGTAATACATTAAAAAAATACACTTTTTTATAAACAAATATCATTATAATTCATTAAATTAATCAAAAATATGTATTACAATTAATATAATTAATTTTATGCATGTAGTTATTAAACTATTATCTGTATCACTTATCAACCACTGACCATAATTTTTTCTGATTGGTTAGACATGCTGATTGAGATAATAATATAGGGTGTGCCAAAATTAATGCAAGATTTGAATTAAATAGAAAACACTGTTTTCAGTCTTTAGATTGTTATTTTTTTTATTGAATCATAAAGTACATAGGATAGGATTATTTATGGAATAACACATTGAGCAAATGGCCTCTACGGCTTTTCTGGCACATACGCACTCTTTCGTCAAAATTTTTCATGACATTTCCGCATAATTGTGGATGAATTTCATTGATGCAGCATTTTATTTCATCTTTCAATGCACGGGTGGTTGTGGGCTTGTTGACATAAACCTTTGACTTCAAATAACCCCATAAGAAGAA
>JAAAKQ030257567.1:0-10816 GCA_010016005.3 Zanna intricata | reverse complement strand
GACTGGCACTGGATAGGGAATCTTGGAGAGCTGCATCAAACCAGTCAAATGACTGAAGACCAAAAAAAAAAAAAAAATTAAAATAAATGAAAGTAAATTTAATTTTCAATATATGGAGCGAAGAGCCATGTATAATCAGATGACATTTGGGATTTTGAATGGTCAAGATGTTTAATTATAAATTAATGCAATTTTATATTTTACAGACATATTAAAATGTATTGAGCAATATAGTAGATTACTCTTTTACTCGAGATGGTAATATTATTTTTATAAATGATATTAATTAATGTTTTCTGAAATGCTTCAAACAATGTATTTAGGTGTGTTTGGGATTAGGATAACATGATACATGATAATTTTTACTTTTGGATAGTAAGCATTCTCAATTATGAATTTCTGATAATTATCATCTCTTATTCTAGGTATAGATATTGTTGATGGTGAATTGCATGTAGTTTTATCTTATTTATTTTGTAAATTTTTGAATATTCCATCACAGCCAAAAAGTTCTAGATCAAGTACCAAAACCATAATAGTTATAAGTAATCTGATCCAAGGAAAAAATCACTTAAAAACAATATAGCCATTTTCAAGAAAAAGAAAAAATTGTATCCGGCTTACTAGGGAAGAGTGAAGTGATATGGTTTCTCATTGTCCTCATCATTGAGCCAAAAACTTAAGCTTAAAAATGTACAAATTATATTCAGGTCTACAGTTGTCTTCTTCAAGTCTACTTTTACATCATAGGAACCTACTGTATAGTTGTTATTATTATTCTCAGAGAAAGTAAATCTGACTGATGCTTCTTGATCTTGAACATCAGTGTGATATACATCTTTCACAACGATAGAAAAGTCTGAGAGAAATAGTTTAAAGCAACAAATTAATTTACTGCTTCTGTTGTAAAACAGTAGGTTGTTTGTAGTGCTTTAACTAAGTAGAGAGAATATTACGTATTTTTTAATAGAAGATTGTTATTATTTCTATTATATTATTAAGAAAAATTCATATGTAACCTACAACCTTGCTCTACAAAGTATTTGTAAAAAATAGATTACATGTAATTTTCTTTGTTCAGGTATTGTTGGTTCATTATTAAACAACCAATCATTAAGCAGATATAGAGTAGTTGCTGTTGATAAAAGGCCATCTCAGCAGTTACCGATGTGTATCACTCCAGCTATTAACTCTGCACCTTATATATTACATACTCATACATTTGTCACTGCTGCTAATACAGTTGGAGGATTACCTGTGTTCTTGTTCCTGTTTGCCAGAGTAATAATTTTTTTACCTTCATTTATTTAAATTTGTGATTATATTATTTTTGTTGTATTCTTTATGTTTTGTTTTTATATTTAATTATATTTTATGAATTGTTAAAAAATAGTTTTAAAAACTACTAAAAAAAACCATCAAATCTTGTTTAAATTTTTATTTTTTAAAGTTGATCCAGATTAAAAACTACCAAAATCTAATAACACAAAGAGACTGCAACAAGACATAAGCTAGGTTTTGAGATTGTTAGAGTGGCAGTATGGAGCTTGGCGTTGTTGTGGAGGAGGATGGCCTCTCAAATCGGTTGGTCTCATCTTTTGTGGTGATATGCAGCCCTCACCTCGTTCAACAGCACAGTAATAAGCAGCACTGATTGTGCGTCGCTCATGCAAAAAATCAATGAGGAAAATGCCTTGCTGGTCAAAATAAATCAGTTGAAAGAACATTGCCAGCTGACAGTCAAGTCTTGGCTTTCATAGGATCCCCTTTCCACTGCCACTCCATACTGGATTTGATTGCCTGCAAAGAAAAGGCAAGGGACCCATCTAGCACATATTTTACGGAACTGTAGGAACTTTTCAGTAGGTGATGATCGCTTGACAGCTCCCATTACTTACTACTGGCCTTCGTGGTATGAGTGGTAGCATCTCAGCCTTTCATCTGGAGATCCCAGGTTCGAATCCTGGTCAGGCATGGGATTTTCACACATGCTTCAAATCATTCATCTCATCCTCTGAAGATATACCTAACAGTGGTTCCAGAGGTTAAAAAAAAAAAAAACTTATTCTGTAATTTTGAATACTCTCACCTGTCTATCGTCTTTAAGAATGTCTCAAAACTGTGTGAATGTTTTCATTTGTAATGATGATCCAAGGACGGCGATCGTGTTCCTGATTTTCCACTCATTCTAGCCCTTCCTTGAACTCCTTATGCCAGGCAAACAGAATGTCCTTGACAATTTTTGGCCCCTGAACTGTGCAGTCAATCTCCGGAAAATTTCCGTCGCCTGAACTCCTTCACAAGCAAGAAATTTTACAATTATGCATTGTGCAGTAGAGTGCACCTGTTGCTGTGACTTGATGAGCGTTACTGAAAAATTGGTTGGGAGTGTGTAATGGCCGGCTTTCCCCACTCCTAATGACCCAACACAAGCACACTAGAAGCGTGGGCTCAGCCCTATCAATCGTAGATGTTCAGGAACAAAAATCCCGTTTATATCTAATTTACCCTTGCATTATATACTCATACATTTGTCATTGCTGCCAAAAAAAAAAAAAAATTTGTCATTGCTGCCAATGCAATTATTGAATTATCTGCGTTCTTTTTCCTGTTTGCCAGAATATTGCATTATTTACCTTTATTTATTTAAATATGTGCTTATGTTATTTTTATTGTATTATCTAAGTTTCATTTCTGTATTTAATTATATTTCATGAATTGTTAAAAAATCGTTGTAAAAAACTAGTTAAAAGCAATTTTTCCTCCAATATGTATACATTACAACAGTTCAGCATTGAGCAATAATAATGACACAAAAAAATGAAAAATCTTTAAAATATATATTTCATTTAAAAAATCTTCTGTGAATGTTATACGGAAAAAAATGTACATCACAACTATCAGAGAAAGTTCCTCTAGAAAAAAATTATCATAATCTGTCATTTTTTTTTTAAACTCCGGAACCACCATTACCTTCAGAAGATGAAAATAATGAATTATAGCGTGTGTGAAAAATGCCATGCCTGACCAGGATTCGAACCTGGTCAGGCATGTTATTTTGTTTATAATCTGTCATTTTGGTAAAGAGAAAAATAACTATTAAATGCATCATAAAAACCAAATAAATTAAATTAAAAGCCTCATATTCATCAATAACAAATTAACTAAATACCACATAAAGTAACTACCTAGAACTTGCCATTTAAGAGGCACCTTTCAATTCTTAGATCATCTTCAATCTTAATTTAATTTATTTAAATTATATATATTTAATTTAATATATTATCAATTAAAAAGTCTAACACTATGTAATCAAGCAAAGCGACAGATATAGTCCTTAGTTAATTTATTGGTAGACCTACATAAAACACTGTTCATATGAAAAAAATAATCTGATAAAAAAATGAAATTCATAGAAAGAAACCATTTATTGTAGTATAATTTTTATAAAATATAACTTTTATTTTGTTAAATATCACATATATTTATACTGATTTACATTAACACTACCTAAATACACTCAGAAGTGGCAAGAAGAATTTTCTGTATGATAATTTTAAAATTTAAATTTAGTTTCATTAATTATTAAAGATTACATTTATTTTAATTTTTATTATTTTTAGTATTAAAAAAATAGTCTACAGCAGTAAGATGAATTTTTTTGTTTGAATAAATTATAATTTAAAACAATTCTGCTTATTTCATCTGTGTATAATTCTTAAATTCAGTTCGTTTTTTGACTGAAATTTTTTCACTGTGGTGAGTACAGGGTTATATTCAATTACACCTTCTTCTTTTTTTTTATATATTTATTTCCTTTATAATAATTACCAGGTTTTTTAAATGCCAAACTGAATCAGGATTTGAACCTATAACCTTCAGGATGAAATACGAAGGTATTAATTACCATTTAGGTCAAAGTAAAATTTAACTTCTTTATTTATTAATTTAGCCAATTCCAGTATTAGTTGTCCTCTGTATTCCATTGTTTAGTAATGTTTTATATCTCTCACACCTATTTGATATCATTACAAGGTGTGATAAAAAAATATGGTGAATGAATTTTTATAGCAGCAATTACTTACGCTGCATCTATTTCAACTAGTATGTCTCATACCGATTTTGAACAACGCATTAACATTAAGTTTTGTTTCAAGTTGGAAAAAAGTCCCAAAGAAGCTTACAAAATGTTAAAATCAGTATATGATGATAATGTGTTAACTTTGAAGACTGTTTACAAGTGGTATGAGCGATTTAAAAATGGAAATAAGTCGGTTAAGGATGAGGAATGGTTGGAACGTCCTTTGACCTCAAAAAAGATGAAAATGTGCAAAAAGTATCCCAACTTGTTCATTCAAACAGGCAAATGACTATTCGAGAGCTTATTGAAGAACTTAACATCTCCTATGGGTCCATGCAAAGTATTTTGTGTGAAGAAAGAGACCTAAAAAATGGACCAACGGCTTTCTTCTTCATCATGACAATGCGTCATGCCACAAGACGCTTTTGATTCGCAAGTTTTTGGCCGACAGTCTTCCTGTCTGTCCACATCCAGCTTACTCACCAGATTTAGCACTATGGAACTTCTGGCTCTTCCCGACAATAAAAAATGTGCTAAAAGGGAAACATTTTGACACCGTTCCTGACATTGAGAAGGCCACGACAGAGCAGCTGAAAGCCATTCCAAAAGAAGCCTTCCAGAAATGCTTCCAGTCATGGATTTAACGTTGGGATAAGTGTATTGCTAGCCAAGGACAGTATTTTGAAGGAGATTAATTTATATTTAAGTTAACTCTTTTACTTTGTTTTTTATAACATAATTCACCATATTTTTTGATCACACCTCGTATATCTCTCACACCTCTTGCGTAATGTATTTTTGCATTCAGGTTAATCTTCATTTTATATTCTTAATCAGCTTTTGATTTTCTACTTTTCATCTTCCGCAGTGTTCCCTGGTATTGTTTCCATAAAAGAACAGGATTTATCTTCTTCATTTGTTTTCACTAGTTTTTATTCAGTATTGTTTTTATTTCTCCTATTTGAAGTCGGTAATTAAAAATTTTATGATAAATCAATGAAAAAGTGGAACATATTTATTTTATTTCATGTTTTAGGTAATAGAGATGGAACCTAATGAAGAGATTCAGGCACGCGCATTATATCTATTATTGCGAATTGTACAGAATAGTACTGAATTCAATTCTGAATTTGTTGCACAACAACAGCATAAATTGTTAACACATGTTATGTCGTCAGATAGATGTCGACCAGGACATCATATGCTCAAGGTAAGCATCATTACCCACCATAAACTAACTTCTATAGTTTATTTATTTTTTTGTGGTTATTTAAGATTTACTTATATGAAGGTCATTCATTAATTATAATGACAAATGACACTAGCGGAAAACTGCTTAATAGAATAAACATGATATTGAAATTGGTACCCTTCCCAGAAAATGTCAGTTGTTAAAAAAAATTCTGTTATTATAACCTCCTGTTGATTTTGAAGTGTGTATCGTGGAAGAATAGTGTACTGTGATAAGATTTTTATTTTCTCAAGTTCAAAGAAGTCATAATAACATCTGATGTATAGTTTTAACCCTTCTTAAATAACTATGACAGAAATTTTTTCAAAAAGAATGATTAAAAATTGTTGTAATAGATTGATTCATTAATAATGTAATCTGTCAATAAATTTTCATTAAATTGAGTTTGAAATTTAAGGTACTGAAGGCCTGGCTTTAATAATAGGCTTAATAATCTCAGCCACTTGTTTGTATTATTGTCACATGCATGCCAAGCTTCATATTGGTGAGCACAACGCTAGCTGCTCAGATGTCAGCAGGAGTACAGTGTACGTACACACTTACACTATTCTCACCAGGTAGCTGACTGAGCAACTCTCCTACCATAGTGGCGCTGGAACCCCACCACTCGCAGGCTTCTATAAGAGAGAATAGAAGAATGAATTTTCAATTCGTTAACAACCACCGCCCGGAGAAGAAGAAGAAACAAGAAGTTCCCTGGCGGCCCAGTGTGGGACCTCTCTGCAGATGTCAACATTCCCACAGGATGGTCGAAGCAGGTGTGGCTGACTCTTTGAGAAAGCTGCTGGGCACAAACCCTACCCTCCTGCAGGGAAAGACACCTGCCTTATGACGATTCCAGTCACCACACCTCCCCCTGTTAAGCTTTGACAGGAGTCATCTTTTTAACCCTCTAACTGCTTACATATCACAGTCATCAGCCAGGCCTCGTTTGGGATGCCACCGATGCAAATAACTAGGTAGACATTTACATCAGTGATTATTGACTCAGCCTTTACCTTTGTTGTAGACTTCTTTCGGATATCTTCTCTCTTCTGCTCTACTTGTTGCCCTCTGAACTAGCTAACCAAGTTCGCAGAAGCACGAACCCTGCGCCTAATTCACTATAACAGACTAGCTTATATTGACTCTTAAATATTTCATTCATTATCAATAATTATAATTATAAGCACACCAGAAAATTATTGATCATGATCTGCCCTCATCAAGATGAACCCACACCTCATGGCTGCATGGGAACCATGCCCTTGGCAGTGTAGTCACCATCCAGCCGACAATGATTCTTTCATTCTGAATAAACCATTGTCTTAACTAACCATGGCTCGATGCCAACACGCCTATCTCCAGCCAATCAACTGTCCAGGTGCACCCTAGCCACCCAGGGTCCTACTCTATACTCCCTCAGCTGATCTGCGCAGTGCAAGGAATCAGAGGAAGCCAGCCATTATGGTTCATTCTTTGCGAGTCTTCCAATTGACTCGCAGATCTAGAAAGGAATTTACTTTCTCAAGCTCCCTAACAATTCTGTTACTTTCAGCCTCGCACTGGGGAGAAACATAAAGGACATGGTCCACAGTGTCATCGACCCTACACTCCAGGCAAAGACCAGAGTCAACCAAACCAAACTATGCTTAAAGGCACCATGTCCCAAAAGAAATTATGTCATGTACCAATTGGGGGAAACCAACCTAATTGCTCACAAGCCTTGTACATCTGGGAAGTTACCATGTGTGTATCTACCAGTAGAAGACTCGTTCCACCTAGCTTGCCAAGAATCAAAACCTTGGTCTTCAATTTCTTGCAAACGCCTGAAGTTAGAAGGCCTCCCTTCTTAAAAATATACCACATGTTATGTTCAGTAGTCAGGATGTCTATTGGTTTTGTGCCGGCAATCAAAGAGACTTCCTTTTGTGAAACAATTCTGTACGCCCCCCATCCCCCGATATCCACTAACAGAAGATGACATTGGGCTCGCAATAAAATGTCCCTGTAACCTTGGAATTGCACCTTCTTGTGTCAGCTTCATGAGCTGTGGCCAATGGACTGACCAGCAGCAGCTGGCCCAGCAAGGGATCATTTAGAGAGAACACCCTCAGCCACTCCGGTGGAAGACGACTGGCGCCAAACCAACAATGCGGAGCTCTGGGGCCACCACTTTTCTTTTCTCTTCTTTATAACCTCCAAAACTACCAAAAGGTATTATTTCAGAGGATGAATGAGGATGATGTGTATGAATGTAAAAGAAGTTAGTCTTGTATAGTCTCAGGTCAACCATTTCTGAGAAGTGTCGTTGTTGAAACCCAACCACCAAAGAACACTGGTATCCATGATCTAGTATTCAAATCCATATAAAAGTAACTGCCTTTACTAGGATTTGAACCTTAGATCTCTCAACTTCGAATTCTGTTGATTTGTGATGATCTGGGGTCACTTTGCCATTCTATAGTAGAGGATCCAACTGCCACTGAGGGGAAGCTCGATCCAATTGCAACAGATGAGCCACACACTCCTTGACTTAGTCAAGCCCACATCGCCAGAGACCAGCTTCCAAAGCCAACATCCCTTCTCAGGGTTACTTCACAAAATGCCAAATGGTCTTTTCCCAGGCTATCATTCCAAAAACCTTGAACAGCCCTTTTCATGGCTAACATAAGGTTTTAAGAAACCACATGTCAGTGAAGCCATTCGGCGACAGTATTTTCATGAAACTCCCAAATAAAAATCAGAGAACTTGATGTCTCATAAACAGAGCGTCACCTTCAATAACTAAGCAACTGAGCCTCAATAAATAAAAAACTGTAAAGTGCTAGCAACAGCATCATAAATGGATTTTATGATTAACAAAATTCCTGCAATATTTATCCAAGTGGTGGTAGATAAACAAAAAGGATGATCAATTGTTAGAATAGAGGGATTGCCTCTTAACAGGTTAGTGCAGTGCCTTGATCAGGACCTTTCATAGTGAATTAGTTCAAATTTTTTTTTTAATTTCTTTTGTTTTACAGGCTATTTTAGATGCCAGTTGTGATCGGCCTGGTCTTCTTATTTACCATGCTGGAACCGGTCAATTTCAGACTTGTAGTAAGAGTGGTGCTGTTTTGGTTAATCCCGCTCTTATAACTGGGCCTATATTGAGCACATGGCATGACTGGGAAAAACATGCTTCTCCTGCTACTCATAAGTGTTTGAATACATTGCTCCAGGCATTGTTGATATTACTGCGTGAAGATCACCCCCAACATGAATTTAATGCTGCTCAACTAAACAGGGTTAACACTGTCAGTGTTTTATTGCAAATGTGCAAGGTAAGATTGAATATTTTTTATACTTAAATATTTTTATAATTAAGCAGTTCATCTAACCCCATTGTTTTCTGATTTGACCCTTCATTCTTTTGCTGAACAATCACATCTTGAATATCATTTTTATTATCCAATCAGAACTCATTCTTTCACTGTACCCTAGCCAAGTAATCCTTTGGGCCTTTATTAAATACACAATATCCTCTCTATTCATTAGATTATTGAGCTCATTATTTCACCTTATTTATTATCTTTTCATCTCTACCCTTATTTGTCCAAATACCTTTCCCTCAAAGGGCCCTCCCTCTTTTTCTGTTTAGCCTCAAGAACTACTGTAAGGTATTACTTCAGAAAATGAATGAGGATAAGTATGACTGTGACTCAAGTGTATTGTTGTACAATCTCAGGTTGACCACTCCCGAGAAGTGTGGTTAATTGAAACCCAACCACCAAAGAACACTGATATCCATAATCTAGTATTCAAATTCGTAAAAGTACCCTACCTTTACTAAGATCCCTCAAAAGCCTGAGGGGGTCCTTCATCTGCTTTGGTTAGTACCTATCTTTCCAATTCATAGGTCATATCAGATTTTGTAAGTAATAATCTTTGTTTCCCTTGAAATATCCTGTTTTTAGAAAGTTTCATATTTCAAAAATAAGTGCCATTTCTTGCTTGTATCCATTCCTTTATAGTGCAATATCCCATTTTACAGTAGATCTCCTTACTCATATAAATATTTACAATAGATTCTTTAAAGTCAGTGTATAGTTATAACAGTGCTCCTTGGTTGTTTTCCACTACTAAGCAGGTGATTATTGCACAGATATATTACAATGAGTAAAGATATTTCCATAATCTACTCTAGAAAAATGTTTTAGTATTTTAAGTAGTATTGTTATTAAAAAATTATATTTCTCAGTTTATGCATAAACATAATAATTCAAAATATTGCATTGTTAATAGTTTTCTTGGTAAAAAAGTTACTTTTTCTTTTTTTTTTAATGTATTATGATCTTTTATTAAAATAAGACACTCTAAAAACATAACAAATTCTAAATATACATACTACATCAGTGGAGGAACCTGCTATGTGCAGTACATTTTTCTCTTATTGATACTTTTTTTATTAATTTGTTACTTTTTATTTTATTCTACTTCCTTATTATTGCATTGATGTGATGGATGTTTTGAATACACTACCCCTGGGTTTCTAAATTAAATGATATCTTATCATTTTACTTTTTATAGGTAGTTTGTGTTCTTTTATTTTGGATTGCTTGTTTTTAAAATATATACAATACATTTTTTCTGTAATTTTTATTTAATTATATGTTATATTTATAATAATTTAATATAAACACTCTATTTTAAGGAAATTAACAGTAACAACATTCATTAATGGAACTGTCAAACAGAATAACTGAACACAATTGATGAAGCGAAAGATGTTTTTTTTTATGATCATATCATAGGATTTTTTTAAAATTTTTATTGGTTGCTTAGTAAAAATTAGATAATTCTATAGTTTTCCTAGTCATATCTCACTTTCATTTAGTGCTCGTAGAATACGTTAAGACATTTTAGTAACAGTAGTTATTTTCATATTGCTGAACTTTCAAAAATACTAAAAAAATATATATATTCCAACTAGAATTAATTTGCTTTCATTTGTTTTTCAGGAGGTTGACTTTCGCCGGCCTCCATAGCTGAGTGGTAGCATCTCGGCTTTTCATCCGGAGGTCCCGGGTTCGAATCCTGGTCAGGTATGGCATTTTTCACACATGCTGCAATTCATTCATCTCATCCTCTGAAGATATACCTTAATGGTGGCTCCGGAGGTAAAAAAAAAAAGAAAAAAAAGGAGGTTGATTTAATATTTGTTACCACCTTAACTTACATTTCACAATATGCTAAACTGCATTTTTATTTATTTTTTTTACTGTTTTTTTTTTTTAATAGAACATTTATATTATTTTTATAATTTCTCATTTTTATGTGTGATTTATTTTTGTACATGGTGTTTTGATTATGATTAATCAAAATCATTATTTTTATTGTATTTAATTTTGGCTGCAATAGATCTTTTAAGATTAACTGTGGGAAATTTTTTTTTTTTTTTTGTTTAACCTCCGGAACCACCATTAAGGTATATCTTCAGAGGATGAGATGAATGAATTGTA
>JAAAKQ030257556.1:0-10816 GCA_010016005.3 Zanna intricata | reverse complement strand
ACCACTCCTGAAAAATGTGGTTAATTGAAACCCAACCACCAAAGAACACCGGTATCCACGATCTAGTATTCAAATCCTTGTAAAAATAAAACCAATGACTAGTTATACTTAATTATACTCTTTAACTTCAGTGTATATCTTTTCATAGACTAAAATGTTTTAAAACATACCAAATTACAAAGGACAATAGTGATAACTGGTCAAACTATTTTCTGTTTTGTGGAAATTATATTTTAAATTACAGTAATTTATAGAAAAATGTATAAAATTAATATCTTTTTAATGCATTTAAAACCTTATTTCTATGGAACAGTAACAATTTTTTATTCCAGTTTTATAGCATAATTTGGAAAATGGGCAAAGGATGGAAGAACTGATAAATAGCTATTTGATTTCAACTATATATTTTCTTAAGGTGATAAAAATCAAACTTCAATTAAAAAGATGATGAAATCTTCTTTAAATCATGTTTTTTGTTATTATTATTATTATTTTATTATTTTCCACATTTTCCTATACATATTCATATGTATAGGAAATGACACATTGAGCATTTTAATAATTAAGTTTTAATACATCAAAATGCAGAGATATTCGGCTACAATCTTCTACTTTGTATATACACCTCATAAATTATCTATACAATTATAATATCTAATTATAATTATCTATATAAACATTTACTTCAAATTAAAATTAAATAGTATATAATGAATATGATAATCAGCATGTACAACACATAGGTTCTCTAATTTTTTTTTTAGAATAAGATTTTTTTAACTCATTTTTCAAATATCTCATTGATCTATTGGTAAAAGTCAGTTATTTCATTCTGCATCAAAAAGAACTGGAATTTCCTTAAATTCTTTCTGGTCAATTGGGGTTTTATCATACAACATATTTTTTACAATTTTGATTTTATCCTCAGAATTGTAACAGTTAAGTAAATGTAGAAAGAGCTAAAAATGTATAATAAATCAACTGTAACATTCAGTAACATATAATAGTTAATTCAAATTTAATAAATAATAAATATAATCAATAAATGATGAAGAAAATTACTGGGATTTATTCATTTTTGATTGTACTTCACTAGTTTCTATTGAAAATATTATTTCACTTCATTTTTTTTTTCATTCATGTAATAAGTGAGTATGAGACGTAATTGAACAGGCAGTCTTTTGACTACAAAACTGACTACACCCCCTCTCACAGTTTACTTTCTTATTTAGCTTCATTTGTAGTTTCAAATTATATTGAATAACAATACTTTTAAATAGTATTAAATATTAATACTTTATTATTAGTCAAGTTAATTATTTATAATAAATAAAACAATTATCTTCTCTTCTAATACTCAATACTCAGAGGCTCAATACTCTTTCAATTGTTTTTCCAACATTTTTTTTAGGTTTTCAGATACGATAAAGTTTTTCCTCTACTCAGCCCATTTTTCTTGAAAAGCAATCAATTTGTTTTTCATTAATGTCACATACATAAAGTCAAATATTAATATTCTTATCATCAACAGAAGCACACAGACCTTTAACATTCGTCCTTTGCCAGCAGTTTTGCTTTGCATAAAAAATATCACTCTTAGTCTTTGAGCAGCAGTAAATGAATATAATAATCTTTTGAAAAGGAATGAGCCTGCTCTGAAACCTGTTGTTATTAAACAAACATTATATAGAATTCCTTTCGATAAAAGGAGTTCAATTCTATTGTTCTTTGAATTTATTTGCCAACTGGACTAGCAACATGGTGCTTAAAATACAACATAATAGGTGTAATGGTGTTAGCTTTACTTGTGTGGGATTCTGAACTTTCAAAATCAGAGTAACCCTTTTAGCTTTGATACTTATTAATAGAATTACTATTATTATTTTTAATTATTATAATTATAGAATTATTATTTTTTGTTTTTTATTTATTTAATGTCTCATCAATCTTATTGGTAATTAGTGACACTACTGGGTCACATGTATGAAATTTTAAATTACAGAATGCTGCTTGTGTCATTAAAAGTTAGAATATGTTAATTATAATTCAATCTTATATATAAAACAACTCCTTCAGATAATTATGAGTTTTTTCACAATCTGTCACATTATTTATACAATTTTCTAGATTTTCAGTTGCCTTGTATTTCATTCTTTCCATTTGCTAGTGTGGACATTCGGTAATAATGTGCTTTACTGATTTCTTAGAGCTTCATCTGTAATTTCAAATTATATTGAGTAACAATACTGTTAAATAATGGTAAATATTTATAGTTTTTATTAGTCTGATTATTAGTCAAAAATAATAAAGATAATCCTGATAATATTCACATAGATTTCACTCGTTTTTCAATATGAGATATATGTAACTGAAATTAGCATCTCCTATTCTTAATCAAGTTAGGATAACATGCAGGATTTTCTTCATAAGTACTTTTTTGTATTTGAGATTTGATCTGTTGTTATTTTTCATTCCAGCTCAGTGGTAGCTTGTAGCTAAAATTAGTGAGGATGGTGCTCCAGAAAATGTTTTTCTTGGTTTTTTTCAAGTCCATGGTTAAAGTGTTCTGTAAAATAAAAGAACCAGAAAAAATGAATGAAATAGAATAACTGGAAGCAGGATACTAATCTAATTCTATATTTTATCAGTTTAAGAATATGGTACAAAGTTTTTAAGCACATTGCTTAAAAACTGTATTCAGTTTAACCGAATAAATAAATAGTCAATACAGAAATTGCCAAATTTTTTTTTAGTACTATTAAATAATAACTTAATAAAATGTCCGCTTAATAATACTACAGTCTAATTATGCTTAATTTAATTTCTATGTACACAGAAACAAAAATATAATTAGTTTTTACTAATTACCTTCTCTTTCACCCTTCCAGTGTGTTTTTGGATAAATTTTGCAATCAAAGAGCCCTTGCTTTCTGCCATCTTCTGATCACTACTGAAAAGTACAATTGCACCCACTTTCATATTTCATATGAAAGTGTATATTTTTTTTTTTTTTTTTTTTTTTTTAAACAAAAAAAAAAAACTTTCATATTTGTTTGGGAATGAACAAGGAACATTCCAAACACATGCAGACTAAAAAAAAAACTACCTTCCACCATCACGTATGAGTCCGCACTGTGGGAGTGACAGTACACTCTTTCCCTTGCAGTCTTGTGTGCAGCTTCCTTTGTGCGCATGTGCACAACAGCCAAACACCACACTACTGGAACTCTGAAGCACACAGTTCCATACAAAGTTTTTTTCTTCATAAATGAGGGGATATCAATATATAATCCTTAAGCTTAAGGATTTTATATTGTACAAGTATAAAGGACTCGTTATATTAAATGTTATCACAGAGTGTTCTTGAGTTTCAACAGCTTGTTTAGCTAACTTGTCTGGTTCTTCACTCGGTATAATGCCCAAATGAGATAATATCCAGTTGAGTTTGAGGTCTGAAGGTCTCTTGGCTTTAATTAGGATGTACGTTTCATTTATTTTTTGGATTATAGCATTGTCTGTTAATTTATTTTTTATAGCTGTCATTGCACTATGGGAATCTGTTAATATTACTCTTTATATATCAGCTTTGTCGATGTATTTTAATATTTGTGAGAATGGCAAAACCTTCACTATTGAAGATAAAAATATCACCTGGAAATTTGAATAAAAAATTAATTTCAGCCATAACTACAATACAGCATGTGCCTTTTTTGAATTTTGACATCTGTATATACATTTTGATAATCTGCATAATTTTCAACTAGTGGTCTACGTGTATGATTGTGTAAGCCACAGTCATGTTTAAAAATGCCCATATTTTCTTTTGGTATTTTGGGTTTTGATTGAAACGAAGGAGGTTTATTTTTAGCAAATCCTTGTTTCATTGTGTTGAGATTGCAGATTGTTGAGAACATTTAAGTATTTTATTGCTCTCTTTTCGCATGCTTTAGATAATTTTTTCATATTTTTGTATTTAAATAAGTACTGTGTGGATTGTATGATTTCATTGACTATGTTGATGGTGTTGCTATTGCCAATATGGCATAATTTAATTTTAATATTTTTCTACAGTACTAAAATGGTGTAAGATGTGGTTTGAGATTATATTCTTTTGGTTGGGCTAGTTCGGAACACTCCAGTCACCAGCCTTACTGCAGCATTTTGTATTGGTTCTTATATTTGCAGAAACTTATGTTTCACTGTTGTTTCAATTGTTTATAAACTATTGAGCGATAATCTAGTTTAGATTGTTCAAGGACACAATATGTTTTAATTATACTTCTTGCTTTGCTCCAGTTCTTCAAAGTCAATGTTTTATGATGAGTTTTTTCAATAATTTATGAGCCAAGTCCATACTTGTCAGAAATTATCAGTATGCAATGTTTGATTAGTTTCAAGTAATGATCCATTGCTGTATTCCAAGTATATTGCTGTCATTTCTCTATTGCTGTATACTTTTATATTACATGTATCTACCAGGGGTACACAATTTGTATAATTTTATACAATAATTGAACCTTTTTCCAGTTATTGGTGAAACCACAATCTTCCTTTTAAAGGAACCATGGTTTCATCCATTCAGAGGTCTCCTACAGGGGGTGAAAGCTTTTGGAAAATTATTGTTTAAGGTAGCAAACAAACATCTAATTTTGCACAATTTGTTTTTTTTTCTCTTGTTTCATTATCACAGCAATGTATTTAACTTAACAATATTTAAAATCTGTTTCTTGACATTAGCTTGCAAATTCTATTTCTGTACAAAAGGTTTTTAGACCAGTAATCATGAATGTTAGGTTTTTTGTCCAGCCTCATCCAAAAAATAAATGCCTTCAGTTGACTAACATTTATATCTTTTCACATTGTTTGCCTAGAAATGCGCAATCATTCTGAAAGAATTCCTTTTAAAATATTTTATTCTTAATTTCTGTTTTTCCTGTATTACATAATTTAAAAGGCCATCACTAACCAACTGAAGAAAATAATTAATAGGTCGAATATTATCACTTAAATTTTCAATAAACTCAGTAGTTACTCCACATATCATTAAAAGTGAATTTTTTTTGATTGCCCTCACCATCTGACTATATTAGAGTACACATACCTAAGGATCTTCCGACTTCATATTTACAGGAGTATTATCATCTGATAATGTTACAACAGTATCACTCTTAGTATTAGAGAATTCAGAGCTACAAGTTGATCCAGCACTGATTTTGAATACAAGTTATTGAAAAAACATAATCATTACTGATGGTAACATTACATGTTGAAGGAACATACTCAATGTTACTATGAGCATAAAATGTTGAAGTAGTAGGCTTATTGTTAGCATTATTATTAGGTAGGCCCACATTGGCTGCATTTACCAGATTATTGCGATGGACAGTTTTTGCATTAGATTAGAGGTTAAAGGTATATTATAACTGATATATGAGCTGAACATACTAATTTTTTATAAATTTTCATATTAGATGCTGATGGAACAGTCATAATTATTATTATTGGCTGTATTTGCTGAGCTTCCCAATTCTTTGTCAAGAATAATTTTCTCAGTTAAGGGAATCTATGGGGACAGTTCAATAAAATCCATGCAGTTTACTATAGACATTATGAAAATTGCTATTTTTATATTAATTAAACAATAATCTCTTAATATATGAATTCTCAATAATTTTTTATATTAATTTTATGTGTTGAAAATGTTCAGTTTTAATATTGATATAAAAATTAATTTTAGCTTGCTTCTAATAATCCTAAGTTAAGTCCTAAAAATTTAATAACGTAGTTCTTGTTTTTCTAGAAAGCTAATTCTGAATCATATATAAATAAATTAAAATGGATGCTTATTGTTTATCCTCAATCTGTCTGTTTGTCGTGCTAACACATTTTTTATTGTGAATTTATAATGAAAATTGGTTAATTGTACATTAAAAATGAATAGAAAGTCCGTAACATGATTAAAGAAAAAAAGGAAAATTTTGTTTTAAAATCTGTTGAATACTTACTGTATAAGTTTAATGTGTTGATCAATAAGTATTTTGAGATGTCTATATAAAGAATTTTCAATTTTATTTTCTTCAGCATTTTTCAACATAATATTTTCTGAAGACTTTTCATCATTTATTATATCAATAACGGATATTTGTGTATCCCTGGCACCTTCAAAAGCAGCTTTTAATATATCAAGTTCACATGAAAGAAGGTTAACAAATCCAACACACACAGCAATACTTAACACATTCATCATTCCTCCAGTTGCAGATATAGAAAATTGTAAAATGTACATTGAATAATAATAAAGTAATGAATCTGTTTCGTAAAAGTAAAATATAAATGGAAAAAATGGTTTCTTATTTTCAGAATATGGATGTTGAACATCAGTCGAAGGCAGTCGGAAAATATGTGCCACAATAATTGATCCTGCAACTATTCTGATTAGAAGTCTAGTATTAATATCAGTTACACTTCTAAATCCAGTTTCTTTGCGTAAAACCTTACTTTCAAAGCTAAACAAAAAGGAAAATAGTATATTTTTAAAATAAATTTCACATTCAGACCATTTTTTAGATTTTATTTATAATTAGTAATACAAGTCATAAATGTACATTGCACTATGTTATATGAGATAAACCTATTTATTAAATTTTACTTTTTTATTACTAAGGAAAGGTGAGGGATGGGTATTTCCTAATTCTTATACCATACCAAGAAATAGTTTTAAAAACTTAAACTGCAAGGTATAAAATAGGAATGGATTGAACCAGCTTTGTAATGTTAATTATTCAATTTTCTAAACAAGAAAGCAGAGCTCTTACATTTTGATTAATTCACATTATTCTACTTGCAGATTTTGAATAAAGATTAAAAGGTGGTCTACCCTTAATATAACATCTATACATTAATGATGCAGTAGAAAATCACTGTGCACTTTACTTCATAGAGTGATAAACATTTACAGAGAGTATTTATTACAAGATTTTGGATTAAAAAAAGTAATAGTAAGGTCCCAGTTCTAGCAGGATCTTTGGACTCAGGGAGTTATTAATTTCCTCAAGTTCATTAAAATTAAAATCCATGAAATGTAATGTTTTCCAAAATAATTGTGTAGGGAGTATGGAATTTTTTGCGCCGTTTAAAGTACTACATAAGACTGGCTTTGTGTCATACTTATTTACTTGCTGAAATCAGTTAGTCAACCAAGACGAACTGATTCAAATGTATAAAAGCGCGGCCTGATCGTACGATAATCATAGCCTATTCCGTATACCACCTCCCACCTCGACTTATAGATGAGTATATCTAACTTCCACGTATACCTAGCGGTGTTACTGAAGGGATGGATTAGTTTTTCAGTTTATTTAATACCGTGAGGTGTTAACAAGCCCCTCGTAAAGTTTTTAAGATTATAAACATTTCTATTTTACATTCAGATACGACGATTCATTCAGCCGCCGCAGCAATGCCAACAACAAAGATTTCTTATCGGTAAATGTATATCAACCATTCATTAACAAAATAAAGTGCTATCTGATAAGTAGAAGAGTACTGTTTCGTTTTGTCCTTTTCAATTCCCGATGACAAAACCACATAAAATGGCTTGAATTTTTGGCGTGTCTATCTCAGACATGTTACAGCAGCTAACGAAAGTAGATCTTCTTGTTTTACCAAAGATAGATAACTTTAACCCTTATATCTTACTCGATTTGATATTCTATTTTATGGTTTTGCAAACGATGCAGGGCATGTAGCGCACCGATGCTGAGCAACCGTCCGCTGCTGACCGGGAGATCAATCAAGCAGCGAGGACGAAAATGAGACTTTACCCTTTGCTGTTATGCAAATCGAAAGATTAGCTAACGTCTGGGCATCAGACGATAGTATGATGTTTGGGCGCTGCATCAGAAGAAGTTAAAGCTTAATTCCTGGTCGAACTGATTATTAGAATCAATCAACCGGCACTCCTCGAAAACGGCGCGAGATTGGCATTGTCGATTACACCAATCATATCCTGTACCAACTGTATTGTAGCATAATTCAGGATTGGTTGGAGACCTTAGATTCATGGTAGTTGATTTTTTAAATAATGATAAAATAATATTTAGCGAAGAAAAAGCTTACCATTTTCTTAAATCGTAAGTAATCAGTCTATGGAAAGGTAATAAAACGTACAGAGACATTGAAGAAATATTAAAAATATCAAAAAGATGCGTACACGTTTTAACAATACAAGTTGTTAAAAAGTATAATGATCAAGTAAATGTTAATAATCCTCGATCTGGTTGACCAAGAAAAACTTCAAAGACGCAAAGCAGAGCTATCATAAAATTATCAAAATTAAATCGGTCTGTAAGTTTGCCTGATATAGCAACAGAAATAGCACATTATGTTCAGGTTAATAGTGTCACACTTTTTAGACGTTTAACAGGACATCACGTTTTGCACTCCCGAATCCTCTTTTAAACAAAATTTATAAATCTAAAAATCGTCAGTTTTGTTAAAAAAGGAAGAACTGGTTAAAAGAAGCTTGGCAAAGTATTGAATTTTCCTTTGAAAGCAGATACCAACTGTGTTCAAACCGAAAAATTAAAGTCTTCCAACAAAAACTTAAAATTTCTTCCACTCTGAATCATTCCATATGTACCAGGTGGAGATGTCTTGGTATGGGGTTGCATTACGTCAGACATATTAGAATCATTTATGGGACAATGAACAATGTAAATACAGTAAAAAAAATGGAAGAATTCATGCTTCCTAGTGTTCGTAACTTGTTGGGAGAGAATTTCATCTTCCAGCAGCACAAAGTTGCTTGTCGTAAATCACAAGCCACCACGTCATGGTTTGATGCTAATGATGTGGAAGTCTTAGACTGGCCAGCTTACAGTCCTGACTTAAATTTTACTTAAAATTTATGTAATTGCATGTCACTATGTCACTGAAGCTAGCTGAAGGAAAACCCCAAAAAAAGTCCGAATTAGCGACTTCAAACTGCAAATCTATGATAACAGGTGACGAAAGAAGAATGTTTGAAATTGATTCACAGTGGCTGACATAGTCTAAAAAAAAAAATTAGCATGTCTAAAATCTGTGGTCATATAAAATATCAAATTTTCTCAAATAATGTTGCGTTGTTTTGTAATATTTTACTGATTTTTTACTTCTTGTTAAAGGAAATCTTTGCAAGAAGTATTGATGTTCAATTTTTTAAACTTATGTAAACTTTTAAATTTATATCCTTAAACTTGTGTAAGATATTGTATGTCGTTTTTCAAGTACGACCGTGTATTTTTTATTGAAACTTATTGCGCGTATAAATTTTACGAACGATGAAAGACGAGTTTCGGATAAAATTTCCTTATTCTTCAGTACCTAATAAGTCGACAATATCGCGTTTGATTAATTCATTTCGTAAAACTGAGAGTGTATATGATCGGAAAAGCACAGGTCGACCATCACTGATAATAGTTTAAGCGCTGAAGGGTGTGAAAGAACATTTGACTCGTTCGCTCAGAAAATTATCTTAACAGGCTGGGCTGTCACTATCTACAGCTTTCAGGGCTACTAAAAAATTAGAATCCCATGCTTATCGCATCAGTGTCGTTCAAGGCTGAAAGAAGCAGATCACGGAAAACTTTTCTAGTGTTATCGTCTGTTTCGTTCTCTTGTTGATTACAACGGTATTGAAATTTTGGATCTTGTTTATTTCAGCGACGAGGCATGGTTTCTCTTGAATGGCTACATTAACAGTCACAACTGGCGAATATGGAGCACTGAAAACCCTCACGCGTTTCATGAACGATTATTATACGCACGTAAAATTGGAGTTTGATATGCGATTTTACCGCGTCGTGTAATAGGGCCTTAAGTTTTTGTTAAGTCTGTAGATGGTTTTATTATTTATTTATTTTATTTATTTTTTTTACCTCCGGGACCAGCGTTAGGAATATTTTATCAGAGGATGGAAATGAATGACTTGTAGCGTGTGTGAAAATGCCATGTCTGACCGGGATTCGAACCCGGGACTCCCGGATGAAGGCCGAGACGCTACCACTCGTGCCACGGAGGCCGGCTAGATGGTGTGGTTTATCCCAGCTTAATCGAACAGTTTATTGTCGTGTTAGATTGACACGAACGAGAATGTTGGTTCCAGCAGGATAACGCAACATGTCATACTTTTAATGCAGCACTGGATATGTTATGGGAATTTTTTGGTTATCGTTTGATATCAAAAGGGTTGTGGCCTCCAAGATGACCAGATCCTACACCAGCAGACATCTTCCTTTGGGGGTCTAAAAAAAAGTGTAGAATTTAAAAACAATCCTCATACAGTTGAAGAATTGATGGCTAACATTGAAAGTGAGATTTCATACATTACTGAGCAAACATTACCAAAAGTGGCTGCAAATATTACGAAATGTGTTAGTAAAACACTTTCCTCATCTCGTTTTCATCGGAATCACATGAAATAATTTTGAACATTTACTGCAAAGCTATTAAAGGCAATTTGAATGTTGTTGTATATGTATTTAATTTACATTAATATTGTTGTAATAAATTCACGTCGTCAAACAAAGGAGTAGCTTCCGTTTGAAACACTCGTTAGTTCTAGATACCGAAGGTCGTATATAAAGTCGTCAGCAAGAGAGGCTTCCTCCCTTTCAATTTCAAACGGAATTTATTAATTAGTAGTCGATGTTAATTTAATTAATCGCGTTCGATGTGGATTACAATTCGCTATAAGGTCTCTCTCTTTATCTGTTTAGCCTCCGGAACTACCGTAAGGTATTACTTCAGAGGATGAATGAGGATGATGTTTATG
>JAAAKQ030257533.1:0-27928 GCA_010016005.3 Zanna intricata | reverse complement strand
AAAAAAAAAAAATAAAAAAAAAATAAAAATAATAATAATAATGTCCCAAATACACCTAACCGCACGACCGTGTAATAACATCTACGCATACATCCGGGGCGGGCAACGACATGTTACTTAGGTACCTTCACTTATGTCGGTCAATGGGCTGTGGTTTTGTGTAGGAGCTTTCTGTGGAGTACGGGATTGGCGGCCCCAAGCTGGTTGCCGTTGTGCTTCTCGGTTTTTTTGCGACGGGGGCGGGAGTCATTTTGCCGACGCTGAGAAGAATGCGGACGAGTACCCATCTCTTTTCCCGGGTTGTCGGTGGGCTACTCTGAGCTTGCTATTTCTGTGAGCAATCCAGTGTGAGACAGTCACTTCGGTCCTTGGCAGGGATTATCCTATGGGTAGGGGTATCGGAGCACTTACTATCGCGTGCGAGCCCTGGGATATCGATGTCATGGGTCAGGCATTACCTGACTCCACGACCTGGTTTAAACCTGCGGAAGGGGCCTGATTGGGGAAAGCCACGCAGAATCACTTATCCGAGGCACATCCAACCATGCTTCTGCCCCACCTTACAACATATTGACTGACAAAACTATTTTTATGAAAAATTTTATTTCCACTACAGTGGCATAGGGTCCACGTAAAAACCCTCGTCTTGGAGAACCTCGTTCTTCGGAAGAGAAGAGAAAGAGAAGAGTAGAGTTTAGTGACAAAGAAGAGTGCAGAGTTTTGGAAAAAATGATTTTACCAAGTTTCGACCGAAGAGTGACGACCGATTCCTAAATATCTGGTAATTTAAAGGAAGGAAGGGGATTTTTTGAAGATTACCCCTTTCATGATATATCAAGTAGCAGCTCACAGATAGCATGACAGCTCACAGAAGCAGCTGGTGGACCTATTAAACAAACAAGAAAGGCTGTGACAGGATTATCTGTTGAGACGGTTGGACAACAACCTACAGTCATCATGGCTACTTAAAGTGAATAAGATAGAACTCATTGACTATGAAGTTGTCCCATATATTTCTTTAAATACTTCGAAGGGTGCAGAGACCAGCTAAAGTCTACGAAGAAGAAATCATTGAAGAGGTTCATCTACAAGGACTTGTTGCAGGTGGAAAATTGAACACATGATGCAGAGAAGAAATTTTATACTCCATGACGCATGTTTTGACATTCAAGTTACCAAAGTGTCTGGAGAAGATAAAAAGCTGGTTTCCATCGATTAGATGTTTGCAAATTCATCCCAATTATATTGCAGCGTTTTGGCCAGAAATTTTACATTTAGCAGGATGATGTACAAGGAAACAAATCTATATGTGTGGTAAGCCATTGCATCCCGATGACTCATGCGAGACCCACGTGTATGCATCAGTTGATATGTACACCAATAGTATGATTGCATAACTGTCCAGTTCATAAACATAAAGTAGCTATCCAGGAAGTGAAGATCATAAGTAGGTTAGTTACTATGAAGCAAAGATAATTATGACTACTAGATCACTGAAGACTGTGTTCTATCCTCAGGTTGCTGTAGCTCCAGCAGCCCCCTTTAAAACAGGAGATGTGGTATTTGAACTGGTACTAGCATTAGAGAAAATGGACAAACACATGATTAACGAGAAATTGAACAATAAACAAGTTAAAGAAACATCATAAACTGCTGCTAAGGTACTGGAACCAAAATTTCTTCTCAGAAAGGATGGGGCCTTTGACTAACTCTAACATGAAGCCAAATGAAATCTGAGTCAAATACATCGCAAATCAAAATTTAGTCGAGAAAATCCCCCATTCTGGGATCTGAGAAGACAGAAGTAAAAATCCAATATGAAACAGATCTTGAAAAACCAATAATGGAAGTAAGGAGGCCAAAACGAAAAAATAAATTTTTTTTTTTTACCCGAGTGGTCTCGGGTAAATCACCTGACCACTTGGACAGGAGATTGATACTCTTTTAAACCAATGGTCAAGCACTTCAGACACCCCACACACTCTAGCCATCAGTGCATTTAGTCATGACGTGCAACAGCTTAGAAGTTATAGAAGTGCATCAGAATGCGCTGCTGATTGCAGTATCAGAGCCAGTATTATCTGTTGCTGGCAGCAGGTTTTCTTGATTTACTGCAGAGGATTAGAAGAATCCATATCTGAGGTCTCAAACACTCTGGAGTTCAATATTGAAGTCTTCAGGAAGATAAAAAAAGAAAGAAGAAAGAATGGCTTAAGGATAAACCTAGCCGATAAAATTTTAGAAGAAATTAGTATATATGTGTTTATAGAACTAATTGTCCTTGATTTTGATTGTTTTTGATAATATTTCTTCAGAAATGGTTAAGCATTTTTAAGAGTTTTTAATTTATTCTGAAATATTTTTTAATGTGTAGGTTTTAAGTGTTTTTAAGTGGCAAGGGCTCTTTACAGCCTTGTCATCATGTGTTTATCTGGGATCTAATATTATTTGACAAGTCTAATTATGGATATGTCATGACAAGAATTTGGACTAAGTTGCTAGTGGTTTATCAGGGTGGGAAAGTAATTTTTTTACTTTCTTTTTTTTTTGATGTGGGAAAAGAGCTAACAACCACAGCAGTCAACTGCCTCTAAACTTAAAAAATAGATAGCAAATAATAATAATATTTCAGTTTAGCATTGCTAGATCATGTAAAATTGCTACATTATTTTGTCGTGTGAGGGTCTCGGATAATCCACCTGACCACTTGGACAGGAGATTGAACTTCTAGCACCAAGATCAATCTATCAGTTCTAACAGGTCTGATATATTCTTTTCTATAATTATTTTAAAGTACATACTAGGAGTGTGTCAATGTCTCTTCTATGTTATCTTGGACCCGCGGCTAATCTTAAGTAAAGCTCAGTGTTTGTAATTGCTGTGTGAAGACATTCGTAAAGTCTACGTAGAATTTTCAACAAATCTATTTTCATTCAAGAAGGAACTATTACTTTACCAACATATAGTAAGATATTGTCTATTAGAAGTTTCTCCTTTTGTTTGTCTATAAGGTTTCAACTCTCAGATGCAACTGCAAGCCAAGTTTAAAACATAATATTTTATTGTTTTGATTTCTTTCTCCTGTCCTATTCTATTTCTACTTATTTTTTCAATTTATTTTTGCTTTCAATCTGTTCCACAAAATTTGGCAAAATAATGTTAGTTTTTAGGTTGATCTAATATATCCGAAGATATCTTCGAAGATATTACGATAAACGTAATATCTCCATCTAATATACCGTAGATGAATGAATTAATTACAATATGAATTATTAGATCCGTAGATCTAATATCTCTGTGTAATTGATATTAGAATGAATTCGGATTGATTCTAATATCAAACTCTAATATCAAATTCTAATATCAATGATTGATATTAGACATAAAACGTCTAATTAATAGACGTTTGTAAAACGTCTAATATCTCGTTTTACTAACGTAAAACAAATGTGTTAGTAAACTGTATCTGTAATAGCTGTAAATAAAACGTATCTGTTTTACTAACAGACATACTCAATGTCTACTATATTAATGGTGGGCACAGTTCATTCTATAGTGTCTTAGCAACACAAGGGATCTCTGTTTTAGCATCTAGCTCACCTACTTTAGATACATTCATTAGGACTTGGTAACTGATAAATGGAGTTTGTGAGTTTCATTCAAACCGAGTTTCATTGAGTTTTGTATTTTTATCTTCTGGACATATCATATTTATCTCATGTATCTAATGATATAGTTCAGGACCTTGAACATTAAGCAATGTTCTTCATTGCTTAATTCTGTGAACATAGTAAATTAGAGTTGCTAGCGTGAAGAAGACAATAATCACCTAATCATACATAGTCATAAACTGTGTAAATATATAACAACTTTACATAACTACTTATGTAACTAAACTAGCATGCTCACACAACTACATCATGGCATATATATATATATACCATAAATAAAAATTTTATTACATTATCTTAATTAATTATATTATTCTGTCCCAGTCATAAAAATTCTGGATTTTCAATGACTATTTATAACAATCAGTGAATTTCTGATAGGTATTGACTATAAAAAGTTGGCAGTGATTGTCATTATTGCACCCAATTCATAAAATTAATGAAAAATTATAATTTTAGTCATTTTATTTTGAGTATCCAATAACAGAATAATGTTAGAGTACTTTCAATTGTTCTATGAAATATACAATGAAAATGATTGAAATATTACTTGTACATTAATTTAACTCAGGGATTTCTTAATATTTTAAGTGCTAAGCATGATTAATATACTCTTGTAATTACAAATAACATTTTCTATACATGTGTAATTTGTATCATTAATTGATTACATCAACTGACATCATGACATTTAATCCAATATACTGATTATTTTAGTTGAAGAATGATACTATTAGTACAAATGTCTTTTTTTCACTCGTTCATGAGTACATGAAGAAAGTATTGGTATAGTGGTGTGTACAGTCAGTTCTGAGAAAGTAATTTTTTTTGTGATCTTGAGATGCAAAAATTTTAATTTAATTGTAATCCAAAAATGTTTTAGTCTTTTTTTATTTTTTATTATTTTTTTAAATATATGTATGAAATTTTGTAATTAATAAAATGAATATTTGCAGACTATTGTATTACATGATTTATAGAATTTTTTAATGTAACTTTAGTTTATTTGTTATCTAATTACTTACTTTAGTTATTAAGTCATTTTACTTGTTAAAAAAAAACAATTATGAGGATAGTTTATTAAAATTCTACTTAATTCAATTTTTTATTTTTCCCAACACCCAATAAATTGGTTGTGGTTATAAAAACCTCCAAAAGATAGGTTACTTACATCAGAGCCAATTTATGTTTCATAAAATAATTTTACAAGAAGGCACATATTTATTATTTTCTTTACACTGGGTGAAGATTAATCACTATAAAAAAAAAATTGTAGTTTTTCATTAACTGGTATTAAATCTGTTTTTTATTTATGATCAGTAAATTACATATCCAATAAAAAAGATAACCAGTGGAATAAATATATGGTATTTACTCAGTATATCAACCCTCATAAAAAAAAGTAATATAACTTTTATTTATATGGAATGGAGTCAATATTATAAAGTGTATGTCAACTATCTCATGAAGTTTACATATACAAACATACAAACATGTATAATGTTTGTTAATTTGCTAACAATTATTAGATAATCCAAAATAAAAAATAAGTAAAGTGTGCAGTTAAATTAACTTTTATTATTAAAAATATGATGTTTACAAAAAAAATTGTAACTAGTTACTGTAAATTTGCATAGAAACTACATCAATAAGTTTCAAGTCTGAAGTTATATTTATGCTTCTTATTTAATGTAATTTACCGACCGTAATGATAAAAATTTATTCATGCAAAAACATATTACATTAATTTAACTGATAAAAATGGTAAAATATCTCACCAATTGATGAAAAAGTAAAATAAAATTTTAGCTGTAAATAAAATAGAAGAGGAACAAACATTAACTATTTTGTTATCCTATTCAATTGAAGTAACTGATTATTAATATAATGTTCTAGGGATATTTGCTTACAAATTACCAAATTATAATATAATTGTTAAAGAATTCTGAAATGAAAAACTAATGTAGTAATAAGGTTATCATAGGGAGATAACTTACTATAAAAGCTGTAACCTTCAACACGCGCGTGTGTGTGTGTGTGCGCGCGCACACACACACACACACACACACACACACATAAAACAAGCAAACATATTTTATAATTGTTATCAGAGAGTCTATAATTTTTCTGTTCACTGACCTCACTTAATTATAATATCATACTAATATCTGTAATTAATAACAAACCACACTAATCAAATATATTGCTAATTTAAATAATCTATTTTCTGGAGCACTGTGTTTTCAACATACTACTCAACATTAAGAACAAGTTTACTGTGTTTTGTTATAAGGAGAACATAAATTTTTGAGGCTATATCCCAATTACAGACCATAAACACAGCAAAATTAGCTAGTAACAAGGGATAAGTTAGAAAACCTTTCCAGCTATTTTAAAAGTTTGTTTTAAAATTTTGTAAATATGTTTTATTGGTAATAGTTTAGACAGAAACTTTATTACTAAATATGGTTTGATTGTGATCCTCCAAGTAACAATAACATTTGTCGATGACATAATCAGTTTAAAACAATCAAATGTGTAAAGGGAAGAATATGGGACAACCGAGAGTGTCTGAAGAAACTGTTGAAAGTGTCAGAGAGTCTTTACTGTGTAGTCCTAAAAAATTTATTAGAAAGGCCAACTGTCAATTAGCAATAGTGTGTGATAACAGCATAGAATGTTTTAAGAAAAACTGTTATATTTAGGTTCATGACATTTACAGTGATACAGGCTTTTAAGCGTATCAATTACGGTGTCAGTGCTGACCTCCAGTTGAAATGTTGTTACCTGAAGATGATCCAACAATGGTGGTCATGACTTTCTTGAATATATGTTAACTGCAACGTAATGAGTTACCACTATGGTAAAGAAAATTGCAGCTGTGATGAGTGAACATTTCTTCATAACGGAAAAGTTAATAATACACATAATATTCATATCTGGTGGTCAAAATATCTGGTGCTCAGAATGCTTACAATGCATATGGAATTCCAAAAAATTAAAAGTTTTCTGGTCAGTATCTCTATGGTAAGTTTCATTGCTATCTCCCATATATAATTGTCCTACATCTTAGCATTTACAGTTGTTGCTTATTAGCATATGCTGTATAATGGCTCTTTCTTTAACGGCAAGATGGGCTTTAGAATTTTATTTGGTAAGAAGATGGTGTGCTTCATCATTTGTGTATCACAGGATTGGTTGATTGATGTTTTCCGCAACAGCTGGATTAGTTGGTGGTCAGCATAGACCCGATGACAACTCATTTGTGGTCATCTCAAAGGTCACTCGATCCCCATGTGATTTTTTCCTTTGGGATTTTATAAAGGTTCTTGTGTGTGTGTGTGTGTGCGCGCGCGCACTCATGTGCGCGAGAGTGCATATGTGTGTGTGCATATATATAAGTGGCTAAGTGGCTGTTACTTCCATTACTCCAGCTGGTTAAAGTATGGGGCAAACCCTCATACTTTATATGTAAAGTATGCACTCAAATCATAGGATGATCAAGAAAAGTAAATAAATTATTGTTAGGTAAACAAAGAAATTCACTTGAATACTGAAAAAAATGAAAACAAAATTATTTTATATCAAATATTTGGATTTATTGTTATTAATACATTATTGCAATGATCAGTCTAGCTATGCACAATGATGTGTAATGGTTATGTGAGTGTGTGATATTAGCATCAAGAAATGAACAAGTGAATGACATAAACAGCTGCATACTGAAAGAATTTATGGGAAATGAAAAAAACACTCTACTCCATTAATACAATTTTGATAAAAGAGGATGCAGATGAGTAATTAAGTTTTTGAATTAGTATCAGGACTACCAAGGATTAAAAATAAAAATTAAATATTAAGCATATTAAAATTAAAAGTAGGTGTTTTAATTATACTCATAAAAATCTGAAGCAACTACAGTTATGTAATGGAACTTAATTGAAAATTAAGTCTCTAAAAAAACATATCGAAGCAAGTATTTTAATAGGCTGTGCAGCAAAGGAGAAACTATATTTATCCCTATAATTCCAGTCACACCTAATAACACTCCATTTTAGTTTAAAGGACTTTTTTGTCTATTTAGCTTTCAGAACCACTGTAACACATTATTTCAGAGGATGAATGAGGATGATATTTATGAATGTAAATGAAGAATAGTCTTGTACAATCTCAGGTTGACTGTTCCTGGTCCCGGGTTCGAATCCAGGTCAGGCATGGCATTTTCACACACGCTACACATCATTCATTTCCATCCTCTGATGTAATAATACTTAACTGTGGTTCCGGAGGTTTAAAAAAAAAAAAAGGTTGACTGTTCCTGAGATGTTTGGTTAATTGAAATCCAACCACTAAAGAACACCAAAATCCACAATCTAGTATTCAAATCAATATAAAAGTAACTGCCTTTAAATGATTTAATCCTTGGTAATCTCAACTTTGACATCAGCTGATTTGCAATGATGAGTTCATCACTAGACCAACCTAGTGGGTCTCATTTCATTTGCCATATGTAAGCATAAATCAATTAAGGATGAAAATTTCTGGCAACATCAAGTATTATTTCAGTTTGAACATTAACTACATTTCTTTTAACAAAATCAGGTGATATTTCATCTTGTAAATGAAAACATACTTTTATTAACTTTCCTATACTTCATGAAATTAAACAATATGGATATGAAATTTTGTCGCTTTCTAGTGGTTAACTTATTAGTAATCAAACTAAAAATGAATAAATGTCAGATCTTTTTTTTAAAGAAAGTTGGGTTTTTGATAAATTTTCTAGTCTTTGACATATTAGCATTTTAATGGCAAAAAAATTTCTTAATAGTAGTTTAATAAAACTAATTGAAATCATCTGATTTGCGATGATGAGTTTACCACTAGATCAACCTGGTGGCTTAGGTTTAAAAGACTCCAGTTTTCAGTTAATATATGTTTTGCAGTGACCACCAATAAGTCACAAGGTCAAACTTTACATACAGCTGGTGCTTATTTTTTTCATGAGTAATTGTTAGCAGCAAGCTCTTTGAATTAATATTTATTTGCTGTGATAATGGAAGAACCACAATTGTAGTTTATGATGAGGCCTGGTATAAAAATTTATCTAAAAAACACCATTTACATTCTACTGAAATAAAGATTTCATCTAGCTTTTATTTATATGAATTGTTTAACTGCATGTTCATAAATATCTCAAAATGATCAAATATTGATTTTACATATCGAGGAGACACAAATGGTAAATCTATTACTTCATACTTTAGTTATTCATAAATCACAGTAAGAAATATTTTACATGTTCTATTAGCGATTCATAAACTTGACAACTGCTACAACAATCACAGTTTGTGTGTGGAGCTGCAGATGAAAGATCTTTTTTGTAAGATGAAATAATCATATAACAACTGATAATAAAACTAATGTTTTATTACTGTAAAAGAAACTTTCTTTACTGGATCATATGCAGAATTTATGCAATGCCCTACATTGTATTAAATTATTTTTGTAGTTTTAAAAAATATAATTACAAATTTTCCTTTGATTAAATTTTTGCACTTACAATAAGGAAAATCAAAATCAGAATTATTATTATTTATATTTTCAAAAATAATAATTCCTTGTTTGTCCTTGAATAATTTTTCCATTCCAATTCCATTAAAATAATTAATAATTGGTTCCTTTCCTTGAAGGTGGGATAATTGTCTGCTCTTAGGAAAACCTGCCACTTTTATCAATCCATTGTACCTGTTAGGGTGGTTAGATTGATTTTTAAATTATGTGCAGCATACAAAGGCTTAGGCTGTTCTGTTATACTTCTTCTCACTCAGTCTTGCTGTCTTCTGTCCTCTCGGAGGGAAGGGATGCACATGTTGGAAATGGTGGTGGTGGTGCAAAAAAAATTATTATTAGTAATAACTAATAATAATTAATATTCATAATTAATATTTTATTACATTGTTAATATGACCAAACAGTAGTTTATGTTTTAATTTAGATTACTCATCAAGTAATAGGATTAGTTAGTAAGTTTGTTACTTTATTTATTCAATTTTTGTCTAAATAGCTAGATGGTTTTTATAGGAGTTTCAAACACTACTTTATGCTATTATACGAAATAAAAAATTGTGTCTAATTTTCACATTTGATTAATATTTCATTGCCTTTATTGTATCTTACACAGAGCACTGTGCAAATAAAATATTTATTAATTTTAATGGTGGCATTATTAAATATGTGAGATTATTTGTTTAACTATGCATTAAACTATTTACAGAGTTAAATAATTATTAGGGCTTAAGTATTTATAGATTTATTTTACAAGCACTATATAAAAAAATGTCTATTATTTTATGAAAATAAGCTAATGAGAATTATTGATAAGATATAAATACTAAATATTAAACAACTAAATTTTTAATTTAATGAACTTTGGAAGAAAGTAATTGAAAAAAATAATTGAATTAATGTGAAAGTGAGTTGTTTAATATTTTTAAGATGTTCACGATTCATTGTGGTCTTTAAGAAAATAATGAGAATACTTCTTCTTCTTATAATAAGAATCAGTTTTTGGAATTTATATACATTATTCCATCAATTTAGCTTACTGATTACTGAGTCTTGATACTAATCAAAAGTTATTGATCTGAATTTTTCTTTAAACCCACTTAATACTAAATGTTAATTGGCTTTGAAAAAATTAATTTTTTTTTTGTTTAACCTCCGGAACTACTGTTAAGGTATATCTTCAGAGGATGAGATGAATGAATTGTAGCATGTGTGAAAAATGCCATGCCTCACCGGGATTCGAACCTGGGATGAAAGGCCACTGGATGAAAGGCCGAGACGCTCCCACTCGTGCCACGGAGGCCGGTGAAAAAATTAATTTAGATGCATATATACTATCTATCTGATGAATATGGTGGCAAACTACTTTAATGAGAAATAATCATTTAACTGTTTAAGAAATTAGTTGTCATTTAAAAAAAAAAAAAAAAAGATGATAGGATTGTCATTTTTAAATTAAAGAAACTTGTATTCATCTTCTCTTCATTGATTCATAAAAGTTTAATATCAGTTTAGTCATAGATTTAGAAGAAATTACATTCTTAATCTGTTAACATATGATTGGTACAGTATGTACAATTGAAATTATCCACCACCACTTGTCACTCTTGAACAATATGAGTAGACAAATATTTAGCTCATAGACAAACTCATAATTTAATCTTATAATCTTTAATAACTAATAATTTAACTTAATTCATAATAACTTTATTTTACTATTAAAGGTAATAAGGTTGTAATCTTGTTAAATGAACCAAATTTATAATGCTGGTTTAAAATTTGACATTTTTATTTTTAAAAATACACTAAAACATCTTTCAAGAACTGATGTATAACTCCCACTAAATAAAAAGGTTTAATTTTTTTTATTTGGTACTTTTTAACACAGAATCTGCACCTTTAATCATTTGAAATTGTATTTTTTTTGTGAGGTATTTGTGCTGTGAGTTATAAAAAATTATCACAGCATTCTGAAATCAGGTTTTATGTATATATATATATATATATATATAATTTTTTCTTAAAGTAAACTTTTTAAGATTCATTCTTACTGTACTGTTAGATTATACTTTGAATTCCATTTATATAAACATTTACATTTATATAAACCACCTAGTACAGAATATTGAGGTAAAATATATCTTACCCTAATTTTATCATGTTTAAGGTAATTTTACCTTAATTTTTATCCACTTCCGTGGATATCACATATTCAGTCATGATTAAAATACTTAATTAAATTGTAAATTAAAAATTGAAAGTACTTAAATAAAGAAAATTGTGTATTAATTTATTATATGAGTGCTGCTATCTGTTGCAGTTTTTATAAGATTGTCTCCCTCAAATACTGCCTGATAGTTTATCAAATGGAAATTTGCTTTTGTATTTATAGATTTTTTAGTATTTTTCTAATATATATAATTTTATTTTATCTTCATTAAGTTCAATATTTCTAAATTTGTGTTAAATCAAAAATAAAATATTTATGGTTTATTAGATGGTTTGCCATATTAGATAAACCTAATTTTAGTAATTAATGTAAGTTTTAACCTGTTTTAGTAATGTTTTTTCCTAGGCGTTTTGCACCCAACAAATACCTGTTTTTTGGAAAAAACAGGAATCGTCATCATGGCCCGAACCCAATATTAATATCGTAAATAAATGAATAATAAAAATTAACAGTCAAAATTAAATTAAAATGTAAAACCCAACAATATGAAATCACAAATGAAAAATATTTGTGAAATATGCTAAAAACAAAATAAAACCATAATTAAATATTATATTAATAATCTAAATTAAAACAATAAAATTACCATCTGATATATGCCAAATGGTATAAAGCTGAAACAAACTATAGAAAACTCAAATATTTGAATATAATATTCAGATAATACTTGAACGGACGGCTCTAAGAAATCATAAAACATTAGATAACATCGTTTCATTGTTCCGAAACATATTATGCATACTGACCCCTAGTCTAAAACTGTGACGCAATGCCTCATAGCAGATACAATCCACAAGGATGCGGTGTGAATTGGCAGTCGCAGCACGCACAAACGGGTGCATATGTTCGAGTCATGAGAGTTCCATAAATGAGCCTAGTGTGTCCTATTCGCAAACGACAAATAATAACTTTCTCTCGATGGTTATTCCTGCAAGAGGAGTTACACGATGATACATCGTGTCTTAACTGGACGAAGTTTATTGTTGACGGTAGCACTCCAATCACTCATTATGAACCACCAACCCTTTCAGAAAACAGACAAGATCGTTCGAAACAATGTGATTAGTGAAAGGAGGATTTGGTTTCGTCATTCCAAAGACATGGACCACCACTGTCGACTAGTAAACTTACCACGGGACTTGAGCGGAAGCTTACCACAAGTAGCAAAACAGATGAGTGAATGATGGACTGTATCGAACACGGGTTTTTGTTCATAGTTTGTTATAGTATTTTTGCTAAAGCAAACAAGTGTTACCTTGTTTTTGGGACTCTTCCTTGTGGTATAGCGTTTTTTAAAGTAAAATTTTCGGATAGCATAGTTTCAACCCTTGAACTCTAAAGGACCGACAACCGAGGAAAACCTTAAATGCAAGATTTCCTTGTACACTTCATTCATGCAGTTTGTTTAGGATTCCTCTTCTTCAAGCTATGTCATACGCTTCTTGCAAATCGAAAAATACAGCAACGAGGCATTGACAAAGTAGGAAGAACGTTCTGGATGAATTCAAGAGAAACTACAAGATCGATAGATGATCTACCTTGGTAAAAACTTCATTGTTCGGTTGCAATTAGGGAATTTTTCTCAAGGCATTACACTAGACGACAGTTTACTATTGTTTCATCAACATACACATACACATAGTACTAGTCACAGTTGTAGGACGTGCCGGCCTCCGTAGCCGAGTGGTAGCGTCTCGGCTTTTCATCCAGAGGTCCCGGGTTCGAATCCCGGTAGGCATGGCATTTTTCACACACGCTACAATTCGTTCATCTCATCCTCTGAAGATATAACCTAACGGTGGTTCCGGAGGTAAAAAAAAAAAAAAACAGTTGTAGGACGATAACCTGAGGGACATGATTTATCTTTACACGATTTCAATACGGGAATCACCAGTGCTTCTGACCAAGAATCTAGAAAAACCTGTTCAGAAAATATTCTTTGGAGGTGTAATAACATACTGAACCTAATATTATAATTTCTGAGGAAGTGCCACGAGAATTATTCAAGGCATATCTTAGCTTATCAAAAATAAAATTTATTTTATTTTATTCATTTCGCGAGTCTCCAGTAAAAAAACAAGACACTATCTATCTGCAATTTATACCTCATAAACTAAGAATAGTAGGATGATATAAGTGAAACTTACTTAAAAGAGTAACCGAAATTGTTCGCCACATCAATTAGCACGGTGAATAAGATGCCATTACTTTCCAGTTCAATCAGCGTCGGCGATGGTAATCCCACAAAATCCTAATCCCTTTCTTTTTCCAAACAACCGATGATGGAGTTTTCCAAGAAATGGTATCGACATAATTCAGTCATGATTTCCACTTAGCACACCGAAACACTTACTGCATACAGCCCTCTCATTAAGGAAGACGCAAATAATTTCTGTCGTAGGCTACAATTGAAATTACGTAAAGCCCTGCGACGATCCTTTAATGCACTCCTGCATTCTTCGTTCCACCAAGTAACAGCAGGCCGCCTTGAATTTTTAGATGTTGGGGGATATATTCACTTGCACTTCAGCAATGCAAATTTGAAAAGTTGGTGGATCCCGTTACCAGTCTTGTCGTATTGGCTAAATCAATCTTTGTACCCGATCCAGACTGTTTTCACAATCATCTATCTGTGTAACTACGGCAAATCACTATTACTGACCTAGATAACAACATACGGTCTGTGATCGCTTCCAAAAAAGATTTTTGGAAACGCGTCATATAATAGATGGAGGTAGGGATGCTGAACACAACGACGATCGATGCACGAAGATGTACCTCATGAAGATTACATAAACGAGTACAACCCGTCGTTCAACAAAGAAAGACCAAGTTCTACCTCAGTCGATCGACTATAGTGTCTCGGGAAGAACATAATGACTACCCCCAAAAATAGTGATTGGCGTTGAAATCGCCAGTTACTAGGCATGGTAAAGGAATCTAAAAAATATATTGGATAGATCATTCTCACCAATATCGGAATCTAGGGGAAGATATAAGTGTTGTAATACAAAGGTTTTTATAAAAATTATTAAAACTCCCCATATATATTGAAGTCCAAAAAATAAATATATAACTAATTAAAGTGATGAAAATTTTTGAAGTTTTATGTTAATAATATTTCATATTTATGTTAATAATATTAAAATAGTTCAGTCTTTGTTTAAAGTCATGTACTTTCAAATCTGAAGGAGTGTTATGGAACCTACTTGAAGTAGTAAAGTTGTATCTATGTATTACTATTTTTACAGAAGAATGAATTTTTTATTTGACAATTTGTCATGATAAATTTTAGTTTTATAATTATTAATTATAAAATTATTTATTCTGTTTGGAAATAATTGTATTTATAAATAGAGTAGAAATTAATAATAGAAGCAAATATACTTTTCTAGTGTTTTCTAAAAGTACAACGGACAGTATATAAACAAGACGAGGGACCTGTTCATTGGCTCATTTGTGTATCGTAGTTCCGATCGGTGATACTGCCGTTCTAACTGTGCCAAGTGTTTGTTTTTGTTTGGTTAAATAACTTATTGTGAGGAAGTCTGATATCATGCTGGTTATTTACGAAGCATTCTCTCACTCATAAGATGTAGATATTCATTTTAAACGATGCCAATATCTTTACTGATACTGCAGGAATGTTTGTGTACCACATCTTCTCTTCCTCTACTCTGAGGCGGATGATCGATCGCATTTCTCGCAGACGTATCTACGAAAAGCCACTTCTTCCATGGGACGGAGGCGAGTTTCCTGCAAACACAGTATTAAAGGATTTTCTTCTTTTGGTAGGATTTCGATATCCTCACTCCAAGAACGGAGACCACAAACATGCCAATGAATAATGTTTGTACACATAAAATTTTTTTTCGTCATATGTAAAATACTGCTGGCAGATTATTTATCATATATAATCCAATTTTCCATTTGGTGCTTGAGATTTTTAACACATTTTCAACACCAGGTTGAATAAGATTACTCATTCTGAGGGATTTTCTGTGTTCTCAATGAGTCATAACGAAAGACACTTTTTGCTTGGTGCAGATCTTCAATATACCCTTTTATTCCTTGTAAAGAGGATATTCCTGAGACCTTGCCAAGTGTGGACCTTCCTCAAGTCCTAAAGGACTTGAGGAAGCATATAATCTCCAGAAAAAGTAGCTAGGACTGAAAAGAGATGTTGCCATATTAACCTATGAAGTCAAAATATTAAAAAAAACCAACTGATTTCAAGTAAACTCCACAGAATTATCATATGCACTAGAAAATTAAAATTATTGGTTTCTTTAAAATTGTCTTTATTTTGTTATCTATGAATTTAAAGCAAAATTTACTCTAGTAATTATTTGTGATCTATTTTCTTATTAAATTGGCTGTTCATTATATTGCACTACATCATTATAAATTAATATAAAAAGGAAATCAAAAACATAAAATATAAAAATCAAAGAAACTATTAAGCAATAAAATATTCAAAATAAGGAGAGGTAGTGAAATACTCTGTATGAGCACTGATACTTCTCTGTGTGAATAGTTCTGTGTTAAAAGAAAGCAGTAAAATGTATTGTACAGCATGCTTGAAGATTAAAAATTACACAGAAAATGTAGCAACTGTAGGTTATCTATTTTCATGGCAGAAATATAGAGAAAGTTATAGAGCTTCCTAACAAGCAAAGAAAGAATGATTCTGAAATTCTGATTATTGAATTCATAGCAATTGCACATTATGAAAAAAAATGGTTAGATTCATTTTTATAGAAAATAGAAATTACCATATTTTTATTTAAGTAGTCAAAAACCTACTTTAGTATTAATAAAACTGTTGTGGTAAAATTAGTGATTCAATGAACTCAATTGGACTTAAAATTTTGTGCTAGTTCCTGTGAAATTGAGTTATATTACCAATAATATTATATAGATAAATGATGTATAATTCAGATTCATTCTAATAACAATTTATGAGAGATAATTTAAAATAATGACTATTAATTTTAAAAATATAAAAACTCACAGTATATGTATTGCATGTGTCCCATCCTTCTGTTTCAATAATTCTATTTAATCTAATTATTATACATTGTTTAAATGACCTATAAGTAATATTAAATTATTAGGTAAAAATATTTCACCATTTATGCGGTTAAAACAGGAAAAAAATAAATGGTCTAACTTCACATGCTAATTAGTTGACTATGTTCGTCTGTTATATCTTGAATTTTATATTGAATATTGTATGACAAATTAAAGATCTCACAATCATGGAATCTTTATTAAAAATAATGTAATCAGTAATCAGTACTGACGGAAATTATGAAAGGAAAACCTATCAGAGTGCTGAATATAAAAAAAATAATTATAATGATAAAACTATAATGATAATATAAAAAAGAGTGATAAATACTAACAGTGTTACATATACATAATGTGACAGCACTAAACCAGCTAGAACAGCACTTCTCAAAATTTTTTTCAAGTACCACTCATATGAGTAACAAATCGGAAGCATACCACTGAATTAAAATACGTAATATGTGTCTATAGGATAGCAATGGATTTACATCTTGAAATGGTTAAACAATAAAAAGATACAATTTTTTGTTGTTGAAAGTATCTATTTATTTTATAAATAAGATTATGTATTACATTTTTTTTTTTTATAAATTAACAACTTTACAATATTTCAAGTAATTTTGTAGAAAAATATTTATATACTTTATAAAGAAAGGTCACTCTATACAACTTCTATTCCTGATTACAATATTCTTGAAGAATAAAAATTCAATGATATGAATGGAGCTGCATGCTTAAAACAGGTAAAGAAATATCTGGTTCATTTGAACTTAATTTTAAGTGCAAATTTGGGTCAAGGTTCAGTTTATTTTTTACTGTCATAATAGCAGAAAATCCAGTTTCACAAAGATATGTCATAAAAAATTGATTTAAAAATGAAATGCTTTTCTGGGCAAAGTTGAATATTCATTTTTAACCTTTAGCCAAAATTCTCATAACTTAGTAAATTCCATTTTCAAACTTCTATCTTATGATGTTTTTAACAACGATTATCTTTTGTTATTAGTTAGGATTTCAGGAATTTGTATGAAAAGGTTTTGTGTCCATAGGAAATAGTGTTCTTTAAAATATTCTTCAAAAGATTAAATGAGCATTAAGCAATAGCATTTTATATTTTTAATAAATTATCTTTTATTTCAGTTTTGTGTATTGTATCAGAAAATTTTCTAAATTTGAAAAAGACTGCAGATTTTCTTTCAAAACTCTATTATTGATCATATGGCATTTTTTGATTAATGCCTTTGTTTTATCATCTATGAAAAACTGATTTGTTGTTTCATCTTGAAAATTTGAATCTAAATTATTGAGGCAATTGAAAATATCTGATAAATAAGTTAGTATTGTGATCCTCAGCTCCATCTGTCAATTGATCATGCAGTTCATGTAGCTCAAATAATCTTCTTTCTTTGTCTGTTTAGCCTCCAGAACCATCGCAATGTATTACTTCAGAGGATGAATTGTATGAATGTAAATGAAATGTAGTCTTGTACTGTCTCAGATCGACCATTCTTGAGATGTGTGGTTAATTGAAACTCAATCACAAAATAACACCGGTATCTGCTTAACATTTTTTATTTAGAAAGCCTTCTCACCTCTCTTTATAGCAGTAACTGAATGTCATCACTTCTCAATTCAAACAGTTTTAGAAAACAGTTTAGAAATAAACAATAGTATAAAGCCCAAAATTTAATAAAATTGCCCATCTTGACAGCCTCCTTCAAAACATGTTTATATGTTTGCTAAAACTTTTCCGAGGATGTGGCAATGAGTAGGGGTAGAATTTCTGTAATTAATTTTACTTTGTTGGCAACACCTACATATTTTCTTTTTATGATTAAGCACTACCAAATGAATTGCTTCCAGTCCAGTCTATTTTCTGCAATAAATCATTCATCTTTCTGAATATTTCATCAATGGTAGTTCATGTTGACAGTTCATCATAAAATAAATTATCCTCTTTAATAAAATTTTCTTTTGAAATACACACAGGACATAAACCATAAGTTGAGAATTGTTCCTTACATCTGTGATCTTTAGTTTTTTGGCAAAAAATCACTGTCTTGGACTTGAGCTATTAAGTTTCTTTTTAACATTTAATGTCATGATTTCAATTCTGTCGTACATGGTATCATTTGAGAAAGGTATTGTATCTAGCTGTTTAGCTGATAATTCAACCAGCATACATGTCACCACATCTTTTGCAGTAGTTAACAACAGCTCTTTATCAGTTGTATGAAGTTTAACAATCTCACATTTTGCTGTTCTTAAGCTCATTAAAAAAGATCACTCAACTTCTTTTTGAGTATTTCCTGTAAAAGATGACATAATTTTCTTTGTGCATTTTATTTATTAAAACTTTTAAACAAAATAATCCTTAGGTTTGTTTTCTAACATTGACTGTTTAATATAAAAATATTGTTTTAATAATGAGTGATTCATGATTTGGTCTGCAAGAATCTCAAAGCAGTATACACATTGAGACCATGGCTCAACGTTTTCATCAGTAACAATAAATTGAATATATACTCAGGAACATATTTTGTTATAACTTTTTGTATTTTAGTTGAAAAAAGAATTTAAGACTGCAAATTTTGATTCTGAAGTAGCGTTCAATGGTACAGGGTTTTTAACTGATTTGTCTGTTGCTCTGTTCAGCCATTTATCCATACTGATTTATACTTTATGTCAAACAAAATCAAATTAATTAGAGCCAAGTATTAAATAAGAATATGTGTAAAAGGAAAAAAAGCTCCTTTTTGAGATGTGTATGCCAACGCTATCACTTCAGTTTTGTCAAATGAAAAAACAGAATAACAATATTTTCAAATCAGATTATCATAAGTATATAAAACACTAGAAGTAACTGTACCTGTGTCTGCCTGTAAGATAACTACAACAGATTTGCCTAACTACTGAAGGGAAATATGGCATTGCTTTTATAATGGGCATTAAGAAACTTGTTCACACATGTGTAATATGGTGCATGCATGAGATAGACAAGTGTGTACTACACACTTGTAGACTACATGTGTACTGAGGTGTAATAACACAAATAATATTAGCTGTTCATTTTTAATAGCTGAATAAATAACATTCTTAGTATTACTAGACACAAATAATTTACTCAAATTAAGGGAAAAGAAAATGCATGATAAATATTTAATAAAATGTATAAAAAAAAGTAATAGTAATAATTCTTTTTTCTCATTCTGCACCTCTGCCATTCCCAACATGTGCATCCCTTCCCTCTGAGAAGACAGAAGAGCAAGACAGCAAAACAGAGTGGGAACAAGTACAACAAAATAGCCTAAGCATTTGTATGCTGCACGTAATTTAAAAGTGAACCTAACCACCCTAACAGGGACAATGAATTGATAAAAATGGTAGGTTTTCCTTAAAGCAGATATTTATCCTGCCTTCAAGAAAAGGAACCAATTATTAATTATTTTAATGGAATTGAAATGGAAAAATTATTTAAGGACAAACAAGGAATTATTATTTTTGAAAATAGAAATAAGAATGGATCAAGTAACTCAGGTAACTGTTACTGTTACAGGTTACTGTTTAAATCTGAGAAAAGGTAGTTATTTTTATACGGATTTGAATGCTAGATCGTGAATACCGGTGTTCTTTGGTGGTTCGGTTTCAATTAACCAAACTTCTCAGAAGTGGTCGACCTGAGATTGTACAAGATTACACTTCATTCACATTCATACACATCATCTTCATTCATCCTCTGAAGTAATACCTTATGGTAGTTCCAGAAGCTAAACAGATAAAGAGAGTAACTCAGGTAATCATGACTTGACTTTAAGGAGGAAAGGAAAAGGGCGCTCAGAACTGTTCTAAAAATTGAACTGAACATCATATCTCGCTGCAACTCCATTTGCTACCCGAGCACATCTTTGATAAGGCGACAAATCACTCTTCCATTCCTCGATAAATAGCTAATGCTACCTCAGATCACCTCTTGGAACCCACAAGTGTAACCTTGCATTCTCAGGTAGTAGCTCATGAATGACCCTGTAGAAGAGCAATAGATTAAACCTATCTGTTCTAACAGATAATTTCTCAAGATTGACATGTTGCCTCAGTTGATCAGTTGAGATATGCATTAGATCAAATTTATAACATAGCCAATTAATAAATGAATTTTTTACACCTTCAATTTCATCTGCTGTGCACAGTCTATCTCTGTTCCATATGCATGTAGCATATTCAAGATGGCTTCTTACCATTGGTTTAAAAAGCAAAGTGCAAGTTTCCATTTGCTTATAATTCCTTGCTATCCATTTAATGAGCCCTAAATTTCTTCAAGCCTTGCTTACCATAAAATTTATATGTTCTGAGAACAACAGCTTCTGATCAAAGAGAATACCTAGATCTTTAGTTACCATCTCCTTACCAATAACTTGGGAAACAGTGGAATATGAATGGCCAGAAATATTTGTCTTACTTGAAAATGTTAACTTTTTTATTTTACTAATATTAGTAGGCATATGATTTTATATAGCCCGAAGAAGAACATTATTAATATTGTTTTGTAACTGAATATGATCCTCACTTCCAGAGATCCAGTGGTAGATCTTCAAGTCATCACCATACAACTGAAACTGGACACTCAACACCAACTTTATGTCATCAATAAAAACAATACAAAAAAGAGGACCTTGGTTAAAACCTTGCGGGACTTCAGACTTCATCTTATAAATAACACTGGATCTTGACCCTCCAAATCGAACATGAAAGAATCTATCCTTAAGATATGACCTAATCCAACGTATATAGCTCTCACTAAAACCATATTTCTATAATTTTTCTAATAAAATGGGTTGCGGCATCTTGTTAAACGCTTTTTGCATATTGTTCTGTCCCTGCTGCTGTACAATCAGACCAACATAAGACAAAAAGGCAGATAAATTAGTTGTAGTTGATCTACCTCTCATAAAACCATGCTGACAGTTTGAATTTTTATAATAAATGCTTCTGTTTATATGTGCATGGATTATCTTCTCGAACACCTTTGGAATCATTCCTAGAACTGATACAGAATGAAAATTCTCTGGTTCATTTACCAGGTTTAGGAATAGGTGTTATTGCAGCTTCCTTCCAGATGCTAGGAAATATCCTATTGAAAGGCTCCACACAAACACTCTGGCAAGAACAGGTGCAATCAGTTCCGCAATACTCTTAGTTATGAATAGCGGAATACCATCAGGACCAGTAGCTGATTTTGAATTTAACTGTTTTATTGCCACCAAAATTCCTCAGTTGCTATCGAAGGCACACTGATGTCGGCACAATTAATTTTTATTGTTTCACTGCTGGTATCTTTCTCTTCATCAAACTCTTGGTAGACTGACTCAAAATGGGTGGCAAAATGGTTACATACAACTTGCAAATCTGTCTTAACTCGTCCATTTACTAACGAAGCAAGTATGTTTTTTGATTTGTCACTCTGGCCTGCTAAGTATTTCCAAAAATTAGCTGGTTTTTTCAGCAGATCATTTTCACATTACTGACCATGTCGAATTTTATCTAAGTGCAACACATCTTTAACCAATGTACACAGATAGGAAAAGTTATCGTAGTCTTGGTGAAGAGAGTTTTTTCTATATTTATCATAGGTCTTCTTTTTTACCTTAGGATGTATTAGCCGATGAGAAAACCAAGACGGATACTTTTTTGATCGTTATAACATCGTGAACGTTTTCTTCTAGGACCTTTCTAATTATATTTTGAATAACTTTGGCTACTACGTTAATATCTTTAGCCAATAAGACATCGCTCCAAGAAGTATCTCCAGTTTGATTATATAACCGTGAGTAGTCATCAAGTCGGAAGTTGAGTCTATTTACAGGAGTATTAAAAGAAATATAAGTTGTTTCCTTAAGATCAATGGTAAAAGGAGGATGATACACATCTGGATGAACTAGACCTTCCACATCTGTCAAATGTTGCATTGGAAATCACCAAATCTCTAACATTTACATCAGAGCCAACATCTTTATGAGATTTCTGGTTAAACTCCTCTAGACCAGCAGTGTTCATAAACTTTATAATCATCTCTCCTCTCTGCTTAGCATAGGAATGAATATCGCGTTGAAAAGAGTGAGCTGACCAATCAATGCCTGGCACATTAAAATCACCCATCATCACAACATCGTAACCATGGCAATCTACAAGGTATAGGAGTGCCCCAAGATATTTCTCCATAACAGCAGTTGACTGAGAAGGCGGAAAATAATGACAAGAAATTAACAGATTTTTCCTGTGCCAGCTTGCGTGAGCTCCAGCCAAACCATCTCTGAAATAAGCTCCAGATCTACTCTTCTTACACAGTGAATATTCTTCTGTACTGCTATTAAACTGCCACAAATGAAAATGTTATAATAATTGCTGGGGAAAAAGTGATAACTTTTATATGAGTTATTTAACCAGGTCTCAGACAGCGCAACGACGTCAAATATCTCACCCAGCATTGAGGAAAGGAATTCGTCAAACTTCGTGCGAAGACCTCTAACATTCTGATAATATATCAGGAGATTCTTCATATTTAAGGATTATTACAGTCATCCTCCCGTGACTCATTATTCAGCACATACTACGATTTTCTTTTAAGGAACAACGAAATGGAGCAACCAAAATTTCTTCAGGCCAAAATTATACATCATTTATCTTCGTAAAGTCTACAGCATTCACCTCTATGAAAAAAGACGCATACAAAGCGAACTTAGAGATCAATCTGGTGCAAAAATGTGTTTCAACTGTAAACTCTTTAGCAGTGGTATCTATTAGCATATATCACTGGATTTTACCGTTGGTGCAAAACAAGTTGCATACAATTTTGTTTTAGGGCAAACCAACTCAGCACCAGATGTACTTTCACCCATTTTATTATTTCTCATTTGAATGTTAATTGGCAGATTCTGTCTGTTGTCTACATTTGGCACTCGTTTTCCCACACGTGCTTTTTTATTACCCATCACTCTCTACTCCTAGAACTAGCAAAGTTTTATCCTGATTATTAAAATTCGATGAGCTATTAAAATCACTCATTTTGTCAGACAATGCATTAATACATGGAACCACTCATTGGTTAGAATTCGTCATACTCATAAAAACCATCGTTATCTGAAGAAATATTTATTATTTACAAATGTAGTGCTCTTTTTCTGATTTTTATTTTTCCTTTTATTCTTCCGTTTTATGTGTTAACTGAGCTCAGAACTTACTGGTAATACTGGGTTATCCACATCAGAAATTGATTTTCCAACAGAGGCTAAATTTTGCTTATGTTTTATAGTTGTATTGTATTGTAAAATTGACTCTTTCAACTTAGTTCTCTACTTTTAACGAAATTATCTCCGCCCTTACAAAGGAAAGATCATTTCTCACAGTTTCTATCAATGTGGAGCCAGAATTTTTTTTTTTTTATCTTAAGTACTCGACTTAGTGGAGAATACTTCATCAAGAACAGTGTTCAACAAGACCAAGTTAAAATTACTTTGCTTTAATGAGCTCAACTCCATCCTCACAGAACACAGTCCTCTCTGAAGTGTGCCGAATAATCCACCTTCTAATCCACCATGTTTCCGTAATGCCAAAAACTTTGTTTTTATTAAAGAAATATCACTCAAAACAATAGCTTCCAGAGTGAGGCCAGATTTTTCCTTTCTCAAGGTGGCTATCTCTGCTTTTATTGATGAAAGTTCTCTGCACAAAATGTCCTGGAGATAACCTGATCTAGTACAGGCTTCCATTCCTCACTTAGTACCTTATCACTCAAAGTATACTCCATCGGATTACTACCACGACTAACAATCTCAATCGATGGAGTTGACTGACTTCCGTGAACCATTTCATGACTAACTCCCACATCTTCACAACGCCGAAATTTTGCATCATCGACTCTCTAATTGGTTTTAGCGGCGAATTATCAGAGAACGTCTCTCGTTTCGTCATACATATCTTGCAATTAAAGGGGAGGGTTTTATACAAATCATGTTCAGCTTGAGAAAATTTTAGACAAGCTAAATGAAATCTAAGAGCACACGCCGCACAACGAATACATTTCTATCTTCCAAAGAAAACAACTTTACAAACATAACAGATATCAGTGCTGCCTGGCATGGCCACCTACAGGAGGAAATTAAAAGGACATAAACTCCTAAGAGCAGGCAGACCTAACTATTGTCAGAAAATAAAAAAAGAGTAGTATCTAAGAAGAAGAGCTCCTCGCTGGCCAACGAGGAGTTGATCGCAACTCAGCCTTATTGTTGAGATCGAAAGGGATTGATCTGGCGACTTACTAGATGATAATATCTGGTGACTTTACTAGATGATAAAAAAGGACATACTAGATGGTAATGGTCGGGTGACTTTTAGGCAGCTCCCCCGGCTTGATAGCCAGGGCTCGATGACCCTTGTCGAATGGGAAGAGTTGCCGAGCCCAAACCGGCTGTCTCAGAAGGAGACAGCACACTAAGCGGTAAGATAAATTACTGAAAACCTGAAAACAGTTTATTACCAGAAAAAAAAAAACAGTAAACGCCTGAAAGAAAATATGACACTGAATGAAAGAATCGGGCCAGCGGCCGAGAAGCGATGATAATAATAATAATTTTTTGGTGGTGGGGAAGGGAGGTGGAAATGCATTTATGCATGGAGTGTAGGGCTCCCACTGATGGTATTTCCAATCACCATCAGCAAAGTACCGAATAAACCCCCCCCCCTTTCTACCAAGAGTCGACTCGGAATCGTTTGTCACTTAACTTCAGGCCGATTTCTGCTGTACTAGCCTGAGAAGGCTAAGGCTGAGAAGGCTGAGGCCGCTACCTAATTTCCAGGACTATCCAAGTCATTTTTCTTTGTCCTAAGAATGCTGCCGACGAATCGAGCCATACACTCTCAACTACTCAAGTTACGGAGCATCATCGCAACCACGTTGTGGGGACTCAGTGCTTCTGGTGTCCCTCGATCTACCGCCCACCGAGCACATTTGAAAAAGCTGTGCTCGGCGTCGTCCCGTATGCCGGAGCAGTAGAGGCAGTCAGGGAATATCGTTTTCCCTATGACATGAAAGTAAGCGCGAAAGAACCCGTGACCCGTTAAAAATTGGGTCACGTAGTACTCCACCTCTCCATGCCGCCACTCCGTCCACGGTCTGACCTGAGGGATAAGCCTTGCAATTCATCGTCTGCGACAATTAGCGCCACGTCGTACGCAATCAAGTTCGATTTTTCAGACATTTTCAGTTTCAGCAAGCCGTCATAGACGGCGTTCCAAAGATCGAGGCTGAGAATCGATCCCTACGCCACTCCTGACGTGATCGCAGTTCTACGTCAGCGTGCCGGGATCTCGTTTATGAGACCGCGCTTCCTCAGGTATGCGTCCACCATTCTGAGGAGGTGTCGAGGAATTTGGAACGAATGTTCCACAGCCCGAATCAAATCGTTCCATTGTGCAGAGCTGAAAGCTTTTTTCACGTCCAACGTAACGAGAAGGACCACACGGCGCGAAAAATGATTGTGGTCCTCCGCTCGCTGCACTACCTCACCAATCTCTTGGACTGCCTCTAGGGTCGACCCTGTCGGGAACCGTAGTGTTTGGATGACAGGACGCTTGCCTGATTCATCGTCGCAACCAGTCTTTTTTTTAACAGCTTCTCCAGTACCTTCCCAGCTGTGTCAAGCATATTCAATGGGCGGTAGGAGGATGGTGAATCTGAGTCTCCTTTGCCCTTGGGAATCAGCTTTAAGACGTGCTGAATTTCAGTGTTCATCTGACATTTTTTGTCCATCGGACATTTCAGTGTCCATCTGGCACTGAAAGCCCCAGCCTCCAGGCAAGCATTATTCATGTCTAGAAGCAGACGTGGACTGCAGCGCCCCACCAGCTTGAGCACCTCGCCTGGTATGTCGTCGGGACCAGGGCTTTTCTGGCCTTCAGCGACCGTAGAACTATATCCAATTCCTCCATCGAGAAGAGCGAAAAGTCGCCCAAGTCACCAAAGTCCCGCTTGGCACGGACCGAGTGAAACGGAACGACGTCCTAACACGTGTTCCACTTTAGTCTCGTCTAGTGGAACTGGCAACCGCGAGACCCCCAATCGCCGAGTTACTATCTTGTAAACCGGCCCACAAGGTCTGCGTCCACGGTTTCTATCTGTTCTCTCCAGCAGCGTGACTTGCTCGCTTTGATGGTTCGACGAAACCGCTTCTTTGCCGCCTTATGCTCGGCTGACCTAGCGTTCACACCCGTTGTCCGTTGCGCCGCTCGTCTTAGTTGAAGACACTCTTGCCGCAGAAAAGAGAAGAAGAAAGATATTCTTGACACTTTAGCAGAAGAAAGCAGAAGTTTCCGAAGCAAAGCATTTTGTAAAGCCCAAGAATGAGCCTAAGATTCGTATTCAGATGATGCCAACAGAAGCCAAAACTTAGATATAGCCTGAATCTAAAGCTAAAAATCAGATCAAAAAAATCCCCAATCAGGGAATTGCGAAAGCGGAGATAAAGCTGTTAGAAAAAAAGGATTTAAGCACGGTGACCTATAGGGGAGAGGGCAAGATTTCAGATGCTCCATATGCTTTAGCGAGGAATCATCAACTGGGGAACCTAGGTGATAAAATTTAAGAAGATATTGTTTTTGTTTTTACACAATATCATATTTTTGACATGTATTTTTGATATTTTCTGAACAATTTTTCGTTAGATGTGATTTGGGTAATATTACTGATAAGAACCCTTTACACCCTTGTCATCTTGTGTTTAAGAGATTTATCAAAGCGTCTTTTAATTTTTGTATGACACTGAAATGTTTTTTAATAGGTTTTGACAAACTTTCATAAAAAATGATTGAAATGTTTTTTAAAATAGCAAAGGCCTTTACACCCTATCATTTTATGATTTTGTGGTTTCAATAAACTTTGACAAGTCTATTTTTAGACTAATTTTCCCTAACTATATCGCCGCTAGTGTTCATTTATAGGAAGGAAAAGACAATTTAAAAAAATTTATTTATATGTTTTTTTTTTTTTTTGGTGGAAAGGGGCTAATGACCATAGCAGTCGATGCTCCTAAAACTAAAAAAAAAAGAATAATAATACATTTTTGTATTATTATTTTTTGTGTTGTTTTGTCTGTGAGAACATCTTCTTGATCTTGAGAAGTTCTGCATATCACACACCATTACCACTTATCCACGTTGAGAACCGCTGTGCTAGATGCTAAGTCCCCTAGCCCACCGGGCTGGTCTACTGGTTAGCGCGACATCGCAAATCAACTGATTTCGAAGTCGAGAGTTCTACGGTTCAAATCCTAGTAAAGATAGTTATTTTTATACGGATTTGAATACTAGAACGTGGATACCGGTGTTCTTTGGTGGT
>JAAAKQ030257532.1:2303-50054 GCA_010016005.3 Zanna intricata | reverse complement strand
ATATATATATATATATATATATATATATATACACACTCTAATTTCAAATTTTATACGTCTAAGATTTTACATATTCAATTTATTTTCATATGACGCAATATTTAATTTTATGATATAGCGGCAATTTTAACCAGACCTACTAGGCCTGAATTTTTTACGGCCTAATATTATGTTACATTGAATTCTAAAGAAGAATAAATACTGTTTTCTTAGGACTGATGCGTACTTCGCTTAATATTACTATTAGAGATTCTTAGTAAATTATTTCGTATCATAAATACCCTAGAAAATAGTATGATTATATCGCCGACGTCTTTTTAACGGTTGTAACTGTCCCCCGAAGTAAAATGATGTAATCGCCTTTCAAGTTTATCTTACTGATAATTTTTAAATTATTGCTGTAAAAAAATAAGTATTTTATTGGCCGTGAATATCAGTTTTATATTAGAATTTTAAATTCTAAAAAATTTTTGCAAATGTTAGCATCTACAAACACATAAAAAAAAATAGAAATAGTACAAAACATTAAAAGTAGACATTTATTTTTTTACTTTTTCCATCGTTTGTTTATAGCTGCATCAACGGTAATACTCATTAGCAACTTAAATAAAGCTATGTGTTCAAAAGCAATTAAGAAATAATAAACATCAAATATTGGATAACAGATATCGAAACAGGAACATGATCAGTAGAGTATTTTCACTGCGCACATAGTACTTCGATAGGGATTTCACGTAAGCAAAACCGCTAAATTGAGTTCTTCATCCCACTATCACAGAGAAACCGCAACAGTCTTTTGATGCATTTCTTCCGGTTGAATCCTTTCATATTCGAATCCAGGTTTAATTGACGACGAATAGTTCCGAACATTGGGCAATGTAGGAATAGGAATAAGTGTTTACGAACCATTTCACATTGTATGACTCATGGTTTTGCTGAGGAGAGCCAAATAGATGGGTGTGGGTAGGACTTGGGTGCCCAATCCTTACCTGCGTTAGGATGAAGCTTGGTTTCTTTTGATGTTTGGGATAAAAGGTTTTCCAAAAAGTTCTCCCGGATTCAATGTCAGAGGGAGGACACAACAGCCAGAAGTTATTTCATAGAGTACGTAGCTTGATATGGAGTGATTTATTGAAGCGCTCTCATCCGTCAACTCCAATCGGAGGCCATTTTTTGCCGCTTTCTTGGCAGCGTAATCGGCTCATACGTTCTCGAGGACGCTGCAATAGCCCAAAACTCATATGAATACCCCTGTTTTGTTTACTCTTGGAAGGGTATCTAGGATAATTTGAATGATAGGCTCAGATGGTCTGCAGTTCAAGCTCTCAAATACACTCCTAGAGTCGGTTATTATCAGGAAGCTGTCTTCACTGCGGGCTTCAATAACTCTAAAGGTAGAGTAAATTATGAAGGCTTCACAAAAGAATATAGAATAGGAACTGAACTTATAATATCTCGTTGGTAAAGAGATTTATTGAACCCGTTGACAGAGACAGAGCCGTGTGTACTTATATTTTATTTCAACGTTTTAGAAAGTGTAATGAATTGAAGTACTATATTTGCATTGTTTTTTAATTTTTTTTTTTTTACTTCAGAACGACTGCACTGTTTTTTTTATACAATAAGTAAATAAGCAGTTAATTTTCTTCAAATGCGCTTAAGACAATGGATAAAAATTATTAACTATAAAAATAAATTAAAATTGCCAATTTAATGCCAATTTTTCCTAATAACTAAATTGTTTGAAATTTGTGTGGTGTTTAATTATACAATTTCTTAAAAAGCAAATTTCAAATATTCTATATACGAGTATATAATTATATAAATATAATTATATTAATATCACATTTAAACTATTGTATTATTTATGTGAGTTTTACTGAGGGCTTTCATTCGAAACCTCTCATCAAGCACTTATTGAAATTATATTTACTCATGGTTCCTTCTTTGAACCGATTGTAAATGAACGAATTATTATATGTCTCGTACACTAAATTGTTCAGTTTTATGAAAAATAGTTTTAAAACAAAAAAAGGAATTGTGGATAATAATTATGTACATTAAAATAAAATAATAATTTAAATAATATAGAGTTCGATAAAGATTAAAATTTAAAGAAAATAGATAAATTTAATTAAAATGATTTTCATTATTTAGACGTACTATTACCGTTATACTACGGTAACTAGATTATACTAACCTCCTACCGTTTTTCGTATCCGAGAAGCTAGACTTCCTGATTTGAATTCTGTTCCTTGTAATTTTTCCGATTTTAAAGTCTCCATGAAAGAATTATTTTTGCACAAAATAAAAGAAATAGTATAATAAAAATTCAGTGTCCCCCAGTACGTTTGGCAACCGTTGTATTTTAATCCAAGTATAATAAATTTAAGTGTTAAATTAACAAAAAAAGTAGATTTATTTTTAAATTTACAAAAATCATTGGCTGTGATAAATTTTAAGTGATTTTAAATTAATTTTAAAGAATATTACGAGTAAGTGTGACGTAGTATAAGATGGTGTAACCAGCCAATTGGGGTCCGAAAGATTAAGCGCCTGCGTTTTAAGTTCTTTACTTAATCTTTCGTTGCAATTTATTTGGAAATGGTAATTTTATTTGAGATGTGTTATTCAGCAAAACTGGTTACGTTATCCGAATCTTTTCTGTATAGTAGTAAAAACTTAATTATTTCATGATATACAAATTTTTTAATACGCATATATTATGGCCAACGATTATATCTTAATATACGCGTAAAAATAAAGATTAATTAAACAATTTAAATAAATGCTACGATAAATTTTAATCGTCTTGTGGAATTTAAAAAAATGATTACTCTTATTTCTACAGTACTGCATTTAACTAGATCGACGTTCAGAATAGAGTAACTTGATATCTTGATTTTGATTTCCTTATTTATTTAAAAATTCAAAATTTTTTTATTAGTTTAATTTGCTAAAAAAGTAGTTACAAAATGTATAAAATATTTTCAACAAAACTAGTGAAAAAAAAAGACTTAAAAATATGTTATTATTGAGGATAGAATAAAATACAAAAATTTTATAACGTTATAAGAATTTTTTCAGTTATACTTTAAGAAAAATTATAAAAATTATCTCTTTAAATTTCGACTATTTAACTATTCGTGCCAAGAGTTGTATCTTAACACATAATTTTTAACACGTAATTTTTAAAAATCTACTCGATATATCTACTAAATCTATCTAACTCGAAAACAAAACGTTTTTGGATCTATTTTTGTATGAAGTTTTGTGTTTTACTTTCATTTACAGAGCACGTCTTGAAATTCTTCCCGTTTCCTAGAAGATGATATGTAAACTCATATTATTAACTTCATGTATTATTTCTATAAGATTTTGATCTCTCCATATTTTATCTAATAAATTCATTAATTTTTTTTATTTTTGGTGAGATAAGATGATATTTTGTATGATGGTTGATATCAATGTAGGTTTGTATCGACATATTATTACAATAACTAATGAATAGATGTAACAATATCCTTTAATATATTATGAACTTTTTGTTTGTAGATAACGAAAAAGATAAAACTTAATAAGGTTTTAAAATAATATTTGTTATTAACAGCAGCTGTATGCTGATAATTAGATAAACCTTTTTTGGTAGTGTTTTTTTCCTGTTTTGGTTCGATTTGTTTTCCTTATTTTATTACTCAGCCAAACTTTCTTTTAAAAACTTATTTCATCTAAAGATTTATTATCAAATAACTTGTTATATTTAAAATGTTAATCCTAGTTTTTTTTTTTTTTAATAAGAATTGAATATAATAAATCAAATTTTAATAAATATTTGAAATATATTTTCTTTTTAACATTAATATTCGTGAATCCAGTTTCTTTGGTTTTTTCTTTTTTTGATAGTGCTACAAAACTTATATTAAATAATACGTTTACTTTTCATAGTTGTTAAATAAAAGTAAATAAAATGGAAGGTGAAGCTTAGATAAGATATTCATGTTGGCACACTCATCTCTCTCGAATAAAGTTAAGAGAAAGATGTCTAACTGGTGCCAGTAGAGTCAGCAGAAGCAGTTGTGAAGCAGTTTAACCTATACAACCGTGAACTTGATTATTCGTTCGTTGTTTGTTTGGTCATCATTTCTAATGGTTTATCATGACCACGACCACGAAACGGGTCCACATTCACGTTTTATTCAATTTTATTTTCACTTCGCCTTCTTCTTCTTCTTCTTTAATTCAAGTACATTCCATCTTTTTAAAATAAATATGCCTTTTCAACCAACTAGGCGCCTATTGATGTCGTAAGTCCAATAACCTTTTTGTTATTGCTGTTATTATTATACTGGTACTTAGTCATCACGGCTAGCTTCTTGTTATATAAATGAATAAATAGATTATTTAAAAAAATAAAAATAAAATAAAATATGATATATATATAAAATAATATAATGTTCTACATTAACCATTTATATATGAAAGGAAAATACATTTTTTTTTTATATATTACACATTTGCACATTATTTTTTTTTTTACAAATACAGATGTTTTGAATGTAATGAATGTTAAAGATGTTTGAATGTACAAATAATTTAAATAAATCTTATAATTTTTTTTAACTACTGACCATATAAATAATATAAACACAGACTATTTATATAGAACCTGGGCCATATTCTTGAATTAATTCTGTATATTTTTCCTGAATTATTTATTACAGCGGTTAACACTTAGATAAAAAAATATTAAATTGTATCTTTTATTATCATAATTACGATTATTTACTTTATTTCCATTGATGTTGCGCAGCTTTTTATTTAAGTACAGTATATATTAGAAGGGATTGCAAGGTCTGACTTTATCCGATTGGCGGAACCTCGGACGCTACTTACAATTTTTAATCGGCAGTCAACAAGAATTAATTCTTGGATAGATCTATATTAAGATTAGTCTTCAACAAACAACAAATATACAAAAGATTTAACAAATCACCGTATAGTTAATACGGATCCAGTGTGTTTCTAGGTAAAACTTTGTAAACGTACAAAGAAAAAAGGATAAAGGATAAGGGAAAGGAATAGATTATAAGGAACAAACGGATCTGAATTTAGTCAAATAAATAAATGAAACGTGGCTGTAAGAATGAATGCTCATATATTTAATAATTCCTTGTGAAATTAGATTATATTTTAAACAAAATGATTATAATATATATATATATACTGATCAATGATGCTGTGTGTTGATTAACTTAAATATATGTCGTAGCAAATTACTTTTTCTCCATGTCTAGAATTTTTTTTTTAGTAACTTCTATCAACGATTTTTATTTTTATTTTAAGAAATATCCTTCAAAAACTTTATTTTTAATAAAATCTAATCTTTCAAATTAATACTTTTAAAATGAATTTTCATAAAAGTCACTGTTTAAAAGAAGCAGTTTCGCAAGATAATTTTTCTTTTACTTCCCCGTATCTGATATGTTAATCAAAATGTAGCGGCGTCTATGAGTCTATTACTCTTTCAAGAAAAAATTATTTAAAAAATTGAGCTGAAATATTGTACGAAGATAGTTTTTACTTTTGGGAAGAACAGAGGATCATTTCCATTACGGAATGTTTCACCGTTTCAAGACTGGCCGTTTCAATGTTTTGTAATAACTGGATTATGTTCCTTGCCGATATTTAACTTTATTACGACCAAACAATTGGTAAAATCCAATTCAAAAACTAATTGCAGTATTTAATATTAAATTTACCACAACAAAGATTTCTTTGTCTTTTAGAATAACTTTTCCCCTTATTGAGAAAATATATATATATATATATATATATATATATATATATGAATATTAGCATAAAAAATAATACATTTAAGTTTATTTTCCTTGATTAGATAGAATTAAATATAATAAAAGATATATTTTACATAAAAATATATTATCTTTATTACTCTTTTGGGTTAACCAATCAACTATACAAACTTATATATTAAATTCAATGCGTTTCACTTTGTGTTCTCTAAGCTTCCTCAGGTGTTCATATTCGTACACAGATCATACTGGATTCTCTTGCATACTCAATATCACTCTGTGTGTGTGTGTTCGCGTGTGTGTGTGCGTCTTTGTGTGGCGGGGGCATTTCTCGTGTTAGAAATTTTTGATTAGGTAGTATAGAAAAACATTTTAGCAAAAATATACCACTCAGGTAATAGGTATTCAATTTATTTTCTTTAAATAATATTTTAAATGAAAACAGCTGTAAGGGAATCGTTCGAGAAACCAGTTTTGTTATACGTCTTAAGTTTCTCAGTTCTGGGAAAGTACAGCATCTCTGTTGCCAGCTTTTTTTTAAAATTAGGATGAATAATTTTTTCTTCCTTTTTTATTTCTTTATTATTAAATTTTTACTATTTATTTGTTTTTTTTTTTGTTGAAGAAATTAATCAACTTCAATGTTAATTTTCTATAAATATTTATTTTTATCTATTTTAAATTAATCATTAAATTTATAATTTATTATTAAAAAAAATCCATTTAAATATTAAGTTTCTTTGCTAATTATAATTATATGCAATTTCTATAACACAGTAAAAAATAGTCTACTTATGAATGAATAAAATTTAAAGATTTAACCTAATCTATTTTTACAACGGATATTTACATATTTTATTACATACGAAGCTAATTCCAGATATAGGTTATTTGTATCGTTTGCAATCCGTGAAATCAACTATTTTAATGTAATTGTTATTTATTTATTTATTATTTATCTCCCCTTTATAGATATATACATAAAACATAATTTATTTATATTAAAATATATATTTATGATTTTAAAAAATCTTATTAAGTTATAAAATTTAATGTCATTAAATTTTCAATTACAATAAAACATATTTTTAACATCACTGAATATCTGAATCTATACACTTTTACGTGTTATAAATTTTTATAACTTTATGAAATGATTTTAAAATTAATTTTGATTCTAGCTACATAAAAACAGTTATAATAAATACTTATATTAGTCGGCACTCTGTTATTTTAATTGGCTACGACATTAAATCGACTTTTAATGTGATAAAAATTTGTTAAAATTATTGCAACTGAAAATTAAAACATAAAATCAAGCAGTGTATCTTTAATTGGTTTTATTACCGTTAATTTTTATTTAGTCGATTTATATATTTTAACAAAAGTTAATATAAGGAATGAAAATAATTTATTTTTAAGTTAGTTATTTTATTTACTTATGTTTTTTTTTTTTATTTTCTCTATAAAATTATGTTTTGTCTTTGTAGTAGATATAATTTGATGTAACAAGTCTCAATACAGTAAAAAAAGTTTGAAACTGTCAGTGATATGAAAAAGAAACCTAAAATCACATGTGATATAATCAACGATTTCACCCGTTTCCCATTTTGGAGGAAGGTTAAAACTCGAAAATTTTCAATGTATATTCTCATAAATAAATACATTCCTTTTTTTAATAATGTTATTCTAAAAAATATATTTGAAAATCTAGTGTGTTAATTAGACCCTACACAACATTCTGATTAGATAGTCTTAAATTGTGTTTTATATATATTAGCTTCATAACCAAATGGTTGTAGGGGATCTGATACGAAACTAATTCATAAATATGAAGTATCCAAGAATCATAAAAATTTGATTTTGCAAGGGAACGTTAGAAGTGATATCCCCGTTGCTTCTTCTTCTTCTTTACTAAATAAAATATATTATTTTATATCAGGATATAGTATTCATAAAAAACATATGCTAGTGATATTCAATCTTATAAACTGCTTGATAAGCAAAGGTTACTTAATGATCAGTATTAGTTCAGAGAAGCGGTGAAATAGTTCCATTTGTAACCGAAATGCTTTAATATATTTCAGCCATAAAAAAATTGGAATAAATAATAATATAAATTAATAAATTATTTCACTCTTTTTATGTAATATATATCTATGTAATGTTTTGACTCAATATGGGAAAGATTTGAAATACTCATTTTTTTTCAGCATCGTAATACTATAATTAATAAAATCGTGATGATTATTTAATTAATAAAGCTTTTTACTCTTACGTACTTTGTACCTGTAATTTAGTATTTAAATGATAAATATTTGTAAAATTGTTTATGTTTCTCCATTAAGATAGCTGAACAGATAGGAGAATTCTGCTATGCAGCTGGTAAAATTACCAAGCATCAACGAAGCACGGCAGAGATCTGAAGTAGACTGGTATAAGTAAGGATAGCTTTCGTGTATAGTTGAAGTTTGATATTAACCAAGTAGATTTAAAAATTAATATGTTCGTAGTACGGAGTATAGTTCTTAATTTACAGAAAAATGGATATTTGGAAAAAACAGAAAAAAAAAACATTGAAAGCTTTTTAGCCGATTTCTGTGGCGGAGTGGCTCGGCTTTGCATCCAGGGTTCTCAGATTCGAATCTCGGTCTGGCATGGCATTTTTCATACGCTACAGAATTCCATTTCTATATTCCCTTGTACAAGCTACCAAAAGCTTCTAATAATTAATGAATTAGTTCATCTTTACAAAAATAGTGTTATTACTGGAGAATGGTTGGATTGTCGGGTAACTTACTAAGACATTCTGGTTTCGTTAATTTAATAATAAAGAGTAAAATTTGTAGAGGAAGATAAAATGTAGAAGTTATAAAACAGATAGCTGAGGATTAAATATTTGAAGTAAAAATATCAGCACGCAAAAGAAAGCTATGAAGAACAGCACTGAACCTGTCAAATGATTATTGATTGTATAAAAAAAACTGATTGACATTCTTTAAGTAGTAAATTGATTCATGGATTTTCCTATAACAATTTTATTTTTTAAATTATCTAAAAAATTTAAATAGGCTACATTAAATTTTACAAAAAGTTATTTAGTAACCATTTTGTGTTCCGGAAAAGTAGTTTTACTTAAGTAACGGAGATCCTTAAAATGAGATTTTACTCGATGAAAGTCTAATTCCTTTTACTGAGTCATCCGCTCCAAAAGAAGGCTAACTTTAACTTGTTTTTAGAAGTAATGTTTATTACACCTGTAAACATTCTTAATATCTCAGTATTTATCTCTGCAGTTAGAAATTGATCGTTCCGAGACTATTAGAATGTAGGTAAATCTGGAAATATTGATGGCATCAATACCGACCACATGAATCGTTATTTACTCTGTATACAATATATATTCCATTACATTTTGTAAATAATTTTATAGTAAGAAATTATCATCCGGTTTATTTCTAATATGTTACAAACGTGATGCTGTAGTAATACCTATTTATAGAAAAAAAAAAATGTATATAAATCAAGAGAAATTTTATTCCAGTTATCAACTTATTGTTATAATAATACAGAAAACCGGTTTACCTCGTCGGTACTTGGCCGATAAGTTCAATAATTAAGTAGTAAATCGTGTATGTAAGATCACCTTTACAATGGTTCGTTGCAATTGGCTAACTACGTTGCATCTCTTTGCTGTTATACTAAACGACCTCGTGAATCACGCGTATCCGTAACCATATATTTGTATGTTATTTTTCCCGTTTAATTGTATTTATTTCAAACTGAACTTCTTTTTGTTGTTGTTATTATTAGTTTATTTTGTTTGTAGGGTATTTAACCGAATTTAAAAAAAGGATGGAGTTTTCAACACTACCCGTATTTTACTTTTTTCATATTTTCTATTCGTCACTAAATAGTCCGACAATTATTTTGTAGAACAAGTTTCACTGGTAGTCCGGTTATAAATAAGCTTTCTCCGTATAACCTAAGCGGAATGAAATATTTCTTTAGTTATGATAATTAATTTGAGGATAATTTTTTTCCTTTCTTTATTTGGGTCATCATTGCTTATTATTGGGTAGTAGAATGTAATTATTGTAACAACTATTATTCTGATATTTTGATGATATTTAACATTTTTTATCGGAAAGACTTTAGAAACTTAATAGCAAACATTTTTTTATATTATTTTATTGACAATCAGTTTTCCAAATAATGAAATTATAAGTAAATCAATTAAACAACATGACGTGAAAGAGAGATATCCAGACTTTATTGTATTGTCCTCCCAAGACAATACAATGAAAGTCTGAACAAAGCGAATACAGTTAAAACTATCATGAATAAAAGGTAACTGAAAATGAAGAAAAAGTCCATAACATAGTACATATAAATCAAAAAACTATGGATAGAGGAAAAAAGAATGAATGATCAACCCATCAGATAACTGATGAACAGTCAATAAAAATAGAAAAAAGGAAAATATTTATCGAACAACAGTCTCAAAGTCCAACTAATTTTATTTAAAATTTAAAAGGAAAAACATTACTGAGAAAACGTTTGATTACTTTTTATAATCATGTTACCCAATTGTAATACATCCTTACAAAAATTTAATAATAGATATTTCAACTGTTTTAAATAGGATGAAAAAAAAGAAAATTAAAACATTTTGTATAAAAGAAATTTTTTTTTGTTTGTACAAAGATTTTTTTTTGTTTAATATTAATAAATATTATTTATTTGTTATTCTTATTTGTAATCGATTTTTGAAAACAGTATGATCCTTCAACAAAATATTTTAAAAAGGATTATTGAAATAAACTATTGAAAAATTGTCTAATAAAAATTAATTTTTTCTTATAAATAAAAAATCTGAATTTTATTTTTTAAGATAAACCATATTTTAAATGGAATTTTAGTATTTTGAACACGGGAAATTTTAATTAGAAATGAGAATCTTAATACAATTTTGAAAACTCCTCCCAAAGTTTTCGTACACCCTATTAAAAAATATCAAATTTTTCTTTACAAAGTTTTTTAAGAGTAAGAATGTAACAAGTTGATACTTGATTTATATATTTTATGATATTGGTGAATACAACTTTATAAAAAAAATAAACCGGTAGTTTATAAAATGTTGAATATGTTTTTTACCATAAATTCATACGTATTATTTTTTTTAAGTATAATAGTATGAAAATAATATTAGTATATAGTAACGGTAACTAACTAATTTTAATATTAGCTGCTGTTTTTTTTTTCATGCAAATTTTTTGAGTTTAATATATTTTTCTAATATTGTGACTCAAATGATTTATAAATTCGGCAATTAGGAATTTATTCAGTATAAAGTTTTTATCAGTCCGAATTAAAATAAGATTTTGTAATTTTTTATCCAATAGAATAGTTACTGATGTATTATTTACATAAACTAAAGTAACGTACACCTAATATAACAATTACTATCAACCCGGATATAAAGTTGTGAAACCCATTGAGCTATTTCTTTCTAATAAATTAGATATACTACTCGCGCCGGCCTCCATGGCGCGAGTGATAGCGTCTTTCATCTGGTTGTTCCGGATTCGAATCCCGGTCAGGCATGGCATTTTCACGCACTTTACTCATCTCATCCTCTGATGATATATCTAACAGTGGTTCCCGAGGTTAAAAAATAAATTATACAATACAGAATTTATTTTGTTTAAAAAAAAATTGTATTAATAGTTATAAAAATTATTTTTATAAGCGATGCTTTCTTAGATAATTCACCTTATATAAATAAATATAAATTTGGAGAAAGGATAATAAATATTTAAAAATTGACTTCCCTAAAAGTATACTTTTCTGGATTTTTTAAAATTAAATTTTAATACATGAATAATCATATTTTTTAATCGACTACAATAAGTTGAAAATAAAACAAACAATAATAAGTGAATTTTTCTAAATACAAGAATTCTATTATAAGAAAAAATACCTCTAACCACTAATTTCAATGTCATAATAAATCAAAAGTTTATAGTTTTTGGAGCATATCAAAAGAAAGGACATATTATTACAATGCAAGTACATGGTTAGTATTCTTAATTTATAATAGTATTATAAAGAAATTAGAAATATGAATGAACGATGGTATCGTATTAAATTTGACAGTTGATTAAATGTATCAGCCAGATGTTTTTGATATATAGAAAATTATTGATGACTTGTAGAAAGGCACCTACTCAAGTTTCAAGAGGCCAAGTAGCGGAATTTAAAGATAAATAAATAGCAGTAAATAAACAAACAGGTGTTGCCAACCTATCGATTGATTGTGGGTTTGAAATACTAATGAGAATGAGAGAAATTTATAGAAAGAGAAAGAGAGAACATACATGTGTGACTTAAAATTGATGAACTCACTCGCTCAGCTTCTTCTGCAGAATTAATTCTAACCCCGATTGAAATCTTAATTATGAATTAACCTAAAACAGCTTGAGTGTCCTCTCTCCATTCAGAGAGATAAATAGGGTAGAAATCAAAACTTTAAACGTTTTCTACAATTTTTATTGATAAAAAATTTTTTTATGTTTTATGGACCAACTTTGAAAAAAATTTATCCACGGGAAAAATTTGACAAATTAAAATTTCCTAAAATTTAGTTTATTTTACATTTTAAAATAATAAAGAATAACTACTAGGAAAACTATAGGAATTTGGGAACGCATTTAAAAAAAATAATCTATATTAAAATTAATTCTTTTTTTTTTTTTGCGTTTCATAGATTTATGTATAAACGCATAAACGAGTATAATATAGTAGATAAATTTTTCCTAGTTAATAAATAAACACCTTATCCTTAGTAGGGCTTCTTAAAAAGATACCTTGGAAAGGGGCCCTCTAAAATACCGTAGACAGAACTGTTCTTGTCATGCTCTACAAACATCAAAGACGAAGTAACTCCACGTATCCTTGTATTCTTGATATGGATCTAGTGAAGATGTTACTGTGATCCAAAATATTGCCAGGAGAAGGGATTATTATCCAGATAGAAATAACAAACTTATGCGTAAAGCATTGCTTCAAGGATAATTTTAAAGGTAGTGGATAACAATCGCGTCAGAAATTCCTTGTAACGTTAATGTATCTTTTCCTTGAATGGGAATAAATTATTTATAATCTATGATTTTATGTTGACCAGTTAAAATGTATTTTGTTTCAAATTGTTTGTTCTTCAAGTAATAAAGAACTGTAAATAAAATAAGGTAAGGCTCTTTCATCCCCAGAATTATGTGGCTTTTGTCTAATCGAAATATAAAATAAATGTTTAGATTTGAGGGTATTTTATAAATTTCGAACTTTCTCTTATTATAAACAACGATGATGGAATCACATAAAATATATATATATATATATATAGAGAGAGAGAGAGAGAGAGAGAGAGGGGGGGGGAAAGGTTTCAGCAAAAGTTTTAAAAGAATGGTAATGTAAGCTATTTATGTAATTTATCTATGTAGCTTATATGCTCATAATCTTAAGGCTTAGTGATTAAAAAATTAAATTTAAATGTTAAAAATTTACTTGTAGACACAATTAGAGACGTAACTTAATTAAAGATTATTTATGTAATTAAGAGTCTTCGGAAAGAACAGAACACACTTTTTATATAAAAAAATAATTGTGTAGCGGTAACTGCATTTGCCTACACACACATGCGCGCGCACACACACCGCAGTAACTGGAAAACTGGCTTGAGAAAATAAAACAATATAAAATAAACATTACAGAATCTGACTGAATAACTTCCAAAAAGAAAAGAAATTTGACTTTATAAATCTATAGCTTTTCAAAAAACTTTACAAAAATGTTAATTTTTTATAACTTTTCTGAATTTAATATTTTATAATATACAAAGTTATCTGATTTTTAGTAAATTTTAATGTAATTCATCTTTCAAATTGTGTAGTTATTCATTTTTGAATTTTAATAAAGTTTATTAGCAAAATTTCAGATTTTTATTTTATGTAAAACAAAGAAAATACCTAAGCTTTTGTCTGTTAAGAGTTTGTAAAGAAAACTTATATATATATATATATATATATATATATATATATAGAGAGAGAGAGAGAGAGAGAGAGAGAGAGAGAGAAGAAAAAAAGTTAATAGAAACCCTAGTCAGCAAATCTTTGTTTTCATATTGTGTAGTGTTCCGAGAGCAAAATAAAGCGATACTAAAATTTTTGGAAATCAAATTAAGGAGAAAATTTGATGGTTTCATAAATATTTTGTCCTTAAAAACTGAATAAAATATGTCTCAGAACTATATTACAATTGTTTTGACCTTCGTTAAAATATGGACTTCTCTTTTCCAACATCAAATTTCAGCTGATTAGCTGGGTGAAAGTGAACCGTTAAAAATAAATTAAAATGTTTACCTTCATTTCTAGTAATTGTAGGAAATTTTTTTTGTCGATAATAAACAGTTTATAACAAATTAAAAACAATATGCTAATTCATGTAGCTCGTATAATATATATCAAGAAAACTAAAAAAAAAGCATTATAAACAATTTCGTTAGTAATTGCAGGTCCAAAGATTTTGGAGTTGCAGAAATTAAAAAATATGTCGTTATATCTATCTTCAAGACTCTCTATTTCTAATATCTAATTGCCAAGAAAAATATTACCAAAGTGAAAAAATAAGTTCTCTCATCTTTTAATTAACTTTCTTTTTTTTTCCCCTTTATCAAAAGGAGTAAAATTTTCAAATAAATTTTATAAATTGCGTTGTAAGTGAATAATTTCGGCAATAAAATTTTAAAAATATAACGGTGTCATTAAGTTTTTATGAATTTGTATTGAAGAGTTAAAATTCTAAAGTCAGGGTTTGTCTTTCGTTATACGGACTATAGTCAGACAGGTTTACAGCTTTCTACCGAAGTTTTTTTTTGCATTAATGTGGGTGGGAGTGAGTTGAAAACTCCATTTCTCTCTCGAATTTATGTGTAACTTCTCCTTCTTTGTTAACTAATTTATTTTTAAATGTTTACTTTATTTTTTTATATTTCGATACGTAAGTAGCATCCACCTACACACACACACACAATATATATATATATATACAAAGTTTAGTATTGTTTTAAAATGGTATTTAGTAAGTTTCACTTTTAATTGAAAGGTACTTCTAAAGTGTATGTTACATGAAAACGATGAATCATCTAATTTACATAAAACATATCTTTATAACCTTTCTTTTTAACGATATATTTTTTATTATTATTAAATTCTATCATCAAATTAGTTAATTCTACATAAAAGCTATAATTTGTTCTTTTTTTAATTCTCACTTGACCTAGTAACCTTAGCTTTCTGTTAAATATCACTTAACAGAACACCTTGCCAATACATGCTGTACATTGTACACGACTTCTTGTTTAAATTCTGGAGGACATAAATACATTGTTATTATTATTATTACAGTATGTTGTTATACGTTTCAAAACTAAGTTAATTGCAATTATATATATATATATATATATATATATAGACATTTTATTACTATTAATTTTTTTCGATAATGATTAATTTACCACATCAGCACGAGGCTTGTTTGTGGTAATATGGAATGGAAATACGAAAACCAAATTAAAAAATTTCATGGCTAATCAGGATTCGAATCCAAAACCTTATTTTTTAAATACTTCTGCTACTATACCACGGATTTCGGTGTGAATTTTTAAAATTATTTTATCATGTATCTAATATTTATATGATCTATAATAGTTTTTTCTATAAACCGTTTTTTTTTTTGAATTGCAATGTTTTAATTTGGTGCCAAAAATTGTTTTTCTTATTTTCTTACATGTTCATAGTTTTCTATTTGTCATTTAACTTCTCCTTTTCAAAATATTTAGTTATAAAATTTATGATGGCTAAATTCATATAAAGGACTGGAATTATATATATTTTAAGCAAAAAGAAAAATCTTAGAAAAACGTATAAAATAAAAAATGATTAACATTACATATAAAATGAGATTATTTTTATTTGAACTTTAGTTTCCGCTTAACTTTCCCATCATTAAGTAATTTCACAACAGTGTAATCGAGTTAAAAGTAAGAGAACATGTGCATCGGAATGTAAATAAATAATCTAATTACATGAAGGCAGTTGGCAAAGGTGTTATTTATGGAATATTTATAACTTCAATATATATATATATTAGAAAAAGTGTCATATCCGCTTTTTGTAATAATTCTTTAATTCAGGCGACTATTAATGAATTCAAATTAATACCTGGGTACTTTACCACCTTCCATATAAATATAAATAATTTTCATTATCTAATAAGCTACATATACATATTTACACTTACGTGTCTGTATATATTTATAGATATATCATTAAAGATTCTAAATCATAAATGAAATAAAGTGTCGGAACACTTTAAGTGAAATCGAATCTCATATCCTTGTCGCTTCTTTATGGTTTGTTTTTTTCTTTTTCACTTTCATATTATATATGGACATACATATTTATATATATAAACGAAATATATGCATTTTCACGTGTGTATGTTATAACCGAACTTGTTTTTGAACTCGGATCAAAGGTTGCATAAAACATTATTGTTATTTTTTTATGTTATAAAAGTTTCCTGTACAAGGAAACCACATATAAAGTTTATCAGCTGATACAGTCTCTGTATGCTTTTAGTAATCAATAAAAGAATTTTAGAAAAGCATTTTTTGTTTTCGAATAAAATCATCTCCCGAAAATATTTTTCATCCATTAAACCAATTTTATACGGTTATTAAAGGTAAATTGTATTATTTATAAGTAACTACTCATTACGTCTTTTAGCGTCAGGAAATATTGTTTAAATTAGAATTTATCAAATTACATTAAAAATTAGTTGTTTTAATTAATTTTTAGGAAGGGCTTTTGCACCGGTTTCTTACGTGGTTTTTGTTATATTATTTTTTTTAAATTCTGGTTTACATAAAAATTCACTTTTATTTAATAAAAGTATATATTATTAGTAGTATTAAGCATAATAGAGTGTTAAAAAATGTTTAGAGCCCTACGTATTAAGCCGTCTATACTCAATCATCAATGATTGTTCGCAGTGCACCACTGACTAACCTAAATAAAATGTATCAAAATTGGCAAAAATCATTACTGTAGTTCTAATAACCAAGACCGACATAGTTTCTACTGAAATTAGATAGTTTAGTGCTTCTACCTATCGAGTAAACAGGAATACTAAATATAATTAAAAATTTATTGTAAATTTTAAAAGAAGATTATTTAATAAATTTTTAAAAATCTTTGCTATTAAAAAATGAATAATTTTTAGAAAAAAAATAACTACTAATTTTTAAAGTTAATTGTGCTAAAGACGTTTTTACTTGGACATGCAAAATGTCTCGCGAAGAAACAAAAATAATTCCAGGACGTTTTCTAGAATGAAAATTAAAAAAAAAATTTACATGGATTGGGTTGTGAAAACCTTTCGTTTTCGAATTATAGCTTTGCGAAAATTTCCGCAAAACTATAATTCATATGTATTGTGAGAAAATCTGTTTAAATAACGTAAACAGAACATTGAAATCTGGTTTAAATAAAAAAAAAAAAAAAAAAACAGACCGAAATATGGCCAAAACTATTCTATTAAAATTTTAAACCGTTATTCTAAAATTAAGTTTGTAATAAATTTTCTTTTATTTTTAATAATTGATTTTTTTTTCTAGATATTCCTCCACTGTTGAAATGATTCTTCTTTCAGTTTAAAATTATAATTCTGTATTTTTTTGCTAAATTATGGTCTGTTTTGTTTTTAATTAAAGTCAAATTTCTTAACCTGCTCTTCCACGTTGTTGATACCAGATAATAGTTGATGGTACCAGATGAATTTTTAGTAAAAACAGGTTGTGGGATATGTTTTATTCAAATTTTCCGGTCAAAAACCGTATGAAATCAATTATATTTACGCCTTAATTTAGGATTTAAAATTTACGTACGGCTTCAATTTACTCTTTGAGCCAAATTCAGGGTGAAATTTTTCGTAAGTTTTCACTCAAACGGAAGATTTCTGAATTCATGTTTATATGAACTTTTTCTATTTTATTTTCATTTTTATAAAAATTTATTTCATTATTTTTTTTTACTGTAGCGGTTAAACTCGTCTTCGTAAAATCAGCTGATTTTCAAAGTCGAGAGATCTTAGGTTCGAGTCCTTGTAAAGGTAGTCGATTTTACTGATATATGGATTTGAACGCTAGACTGCGGATACCGATGTTCTTTGGTGGTTAGGTTTCAATTAATCACACGTCACAGGAACGGTTGACCTAAGTCTGTTGTTGAAGATTCCACGTTTACCGATAGGTTTACACTAATCTCCAGTTCAAGTCAGGCCTGTCAAGTTGGTAGCGATAATTGCATTTCCCTATACATACTTATATAAACAGACGACAGTTGCTAGAAAACTGGTTGAAGAAAACATTTACCTTTCTGATTTTCATTTTTGAAATTTTATCTAATTCTTCGAGAAACAATCTTTAAAAAGTAATTACATTACAAAATGTTGGAATAAATGTTAGTAATTGCTATATATATGCAGGTTAGATAATGTTAGATCCTTTGCCTTTCATCCGGAGATCCCGGGTTCAAATCCCGGTCAGGCATGTCATTTTCACACAAGCTACACATCATTTATTTTAATCCTCTGATGTTATACCTAACGATGGTTCCAGTGATCGTTAGGTCCATTGTAAGGATGTCTTACGGAGCCCACTGGACTGGTCTAATGGTTAATGCGAGATCGCAAATCAGCTGATTTCCAAGTCGAGAGTTCTAAGGTTCAAATCCTAGTAAAGGTAGTTATTTTTAAACGGATTTGAATGCTAGATCGTGGATACGAGTGTTCTTTGGTGGTTGGATTTCAATTAACCACACTTCTCAGGAGTGGTCGACCTGAGATTGTACAAGACTACACTTCATTCACATTCACACACATCATTCTCATTCATCCTCTGAAATAATATCTTATGGTAGTTCCAGAAGCTAAACAGAAAAAAGAGAAATGATGTGTTACGGACCGATAAATCCTTAGTAGAATTTGATGGATGATATTTACTTATACATTTTCCTGGTGGCTATAATAATTTCCAGAATATTTTAGGTTGTTGGTTTAACACATAATAAATTTCTTGGGAGATGGGAAAGCGCATTCCCTTAGGAAAGATAGATTCTCTATTCTTGATTGCATCTCAAATTCTGCCTAGAAACGTAATTTGTTTTATTTTTTAATAAAAGGTAAAATGGTATCCTACTATTGGATTACATATTAAAAATTACTGGTTTTATGATATAGTTTAATTAAAAGAGGTGTACCATCGATAGGTAGTAATATCACAAAAAAAGAGAAGAAATACTTGTAATTATTTTATTTTTTTATTTCTATTTTTTTCACACAATGTTAAGATACAACATTCTTCATAAAGAATATCCTGTAACGTGGGATTGAGAATTTAAAATTAAAATTTCATTTCTGAGGCTTATTTTTCCCCGTTCCTGGTTATTCCTTTCTTTTTATATATACTTTATTGTCATTATTATCATTGTTACTTTACGTAAAATTGTCGTATTAACTTTCCTTTACTGAATAATAATAATAAAATAGAATGGTATTATTTTGGATTGTTTAAATAAATATTACAATTTGAAAATATCTTTTGTGGTTGTATATTGTTTGCTTTATTATATCTATTTTTTAAGGAATTTAAAAAAAAGAATCAATGTATTTAGTTGATATATATTTATTCGTAAATATATCCTAATGTACGACTGAAATTATTGTAGTATTTTTTTTCTTTACGTAAAAAAGCGTATCGTAATTATTATACAACAAAAAAAGAAACTAGAAAAAAAGATTACAATATATTTTTACTATATAGTCGACCGTTTTTAACTTGACAAAAATGTTATATAAATTCATAATAATCGTACAAAATTTGGATGTTTTTACGGATTTAAAATTTTTTTCTACGCGTACGGATTGATTTATTGATAACCGTAAACATTTAAGAATGTAGCGAACAACAAAGAATTTATCTGCACGTATGATACGTTTTAGTAATGATGGATGACATGAACTTTAAATGTCTTTATGTATATTTTTATTATTTAGTACAAAAAATAAATTGTAAGTGGTTTTCGTTGTCGCAAAAAATAATAAGGTAGAATACGTCTAGAATTAACTACAATTTTATAAAACAAATTACTTTTGATTATTTATTGGCAAGCTTGTAACAGGTCATTGACCTCCGAAATATTAGCATTTCTTTCTTTAACCCGAAAGCTTATGAGTTCGAATCCCAGTTCCGTTTAGTGTTTTTCATCCGTTAAAACTTTAACGCCTATTTTCATACATATTACAAATGCCTCCTCTATTTCTTTATAGATTTCTCTTATATTCATATTTCATATTCGAACAGAAGTACAGTCCAAAACAGCAATTTTTTCACAAGACGCTTCCAAAACTCTAATTTCACCTTACTACATAATAATTATTACATTCTATAAACATTTTCTTATATATTAACGTTCCAATTTTAATTAATTTTCATGTTTTCATCCTTTTGTTAACTTGATACCTAAGTATCTGTACCGTTTTTTTTTTGTTTAATTCTTTCCTATTTTGAGTAAAGATTCATCAGCTTATTATCACCTATCATCATTACTTTTGTTTTTAATGAAAATAATTATTTTTCTATTCTGCCATAATGACTTTTAAATTTTTTCTGTTGAAAATTCTGCGCTTCATTTTCGAATAATATCACTTCAAACTTTATTCGGTTTATTCTCCTTTATCGTTGCTTTGATCTTCAATTTTTCTCTTCTAAAATACATTATTCTGTACCTTCAACATTCAAAATAAGATCGGTAATATGCAGCAATCATACATCGTCCCTTTTTGACATCCATTCTTCTTCTTCTTCCTTCACGGATTACATTCATGAAAGAAGAACTACCTTCAATGTCTCTATCTCTAGTGTCTCTGCTTTCTGGCTAAGACAGATAAACTTTCTTCTGTCATCTTATTAAGATGTTTCTAAATTTCTTAAATTTTTTCATTGATGGGAAATATTTGCAACTCTGCCCGAATATACTCGATTCTTAATCTATTAAATTGACTACACTTTATCGATAATAAGAATTTAATTTTCGCTGTATGTAATGCTTAACCATTTCTCTTTCTATTTTTCCAAGCCGCGCTAACATACATCAGAATAGGAAGAGCCACTATTTTATAAATAAAAACGGTATATTGAAAAAAAAAAATCATACTTTTTATATTTTTTATTATTTATTCAAACTATCGATTTAAAGTCTTTTTACACTATTTTTTTTTTAAATAAGTGGTGGTAGGGTGGGAAAAATCTTAAAAATTGTACAAAGGATTTGGGGTCGATTAAATTCTTTAAAAGATGAGATCAATAACATTTTTTTACGTATTTTAACCAATAAAACTGAATATTTTAAAATTATTTCTTTAAATGAATTATTTCTTTCTTTTTTTTTTTCTAAATGAGGAGTTATCAAAATGTAAATAGTTTTTAGTATTTTAATTAGATTAATTCAGCATAGAATTAAATTTCTTGTAAATTTTTTAGAATTGATAATTTTTTTATATTTATTTTATTTATTTCTTATTAAATAAAGTATTGCCGGAAAGGTATTATTGATAATTATGAGTATAATAATTAAGGAGAAGGTTAAATTTAAATTTATTTGAAAATTCTTGGACTCTTTATATTTATCGCTGCTCGTTTTGTACCATAAAATATATTGTAATAACAATTAATATACTAGTTGATGACACACAGGATGTACTACGTAAAAGTATTTAATGCTTAACAATTAATTTAAAATAAATATAAAATGGTCTACCCACATACCCACACACTTCTATAGATATATATATATATATAGTGTATATAAAATACACATATGTAATAGTGATAAGATACGAAGAAGAAAGTTAATAAAGAAAGTTACACATTTTTGCTATTACGTAGTTAGATTATGAATCTTAACATATAATATATATATATATATATAAATAAATGTGTGTGTGTGTGTGTGTGTGTGTGTGTAAACCTATTTCTACGTGTTATAATATCTTATAAACGCAATTAAAGTAAGTTTTTTATGTTTAAACTTATATATTGTCTTTAAAATGATTTTTAAGTTGATAATTTTTATGAGGTGAAATCTAGCATTTTTATTATCGCTTTGTAATTTACTAATGCGAATATATAAGGTGTTTTAAGTTTTGTTGCGTAAAAATATCAACATAATTAAATTATTACATTTACTTAAGTGTACTGGAAAGTTGATTTAATATTTTAAATTGCAAAATTGGAAATATTAAATAAAGTTGGAGGAATATAAATAAGAAAAGAATCGTTTCGGATTCTAATTTTGGGCACGATAAGACAGTTATACACAATGACGTTGATGAAGTAAAAAACGATCTAGAATGGAAGATAAAATCACTGAAACTGTTAAAACAAGAATCGTAAAAAAATAGAAATGGATATAGAAAAATGCACAACACCTTCCACCGTAAATTGATTCTTGAAATCAGAGAAAGACATGTAACTTCCATAATAATGCAGTCTCTTATATTATAATTATAACTCACCCGATCATTTTTCATTATTGGAATCGTGTAGATTAGTATTTTTTATTAAATATGTGCTAAAAATTAATTTTATTTATTTTTATTATATTGGAAAGAGTGTGTACTAAGATAAGTAATGTTAGAAACTGTATTTTTCCGGGCAACTAACAATTCCCCCCCCCCTCCAACAATGTAATAAGAGAGTATTTATTATTTCACTCAATAAAGAGGACATACTGATTTTATTGCTTTTTACTAGCTCTACTAATATTTTATTATGACTGTAATGTATGAAAACGTAACGGAGGAGTACCGACACACGAGCTACAGTTGAATTTTCCGAGAATAATAATACGAGTAAAAATAGAGCTCATTGCATCATCTACCACTTGAACTCGGAGTGATGATTTATAGTTAATAATGTATTTTTCTGACTAAAAAAGGTATCGCAAAACTGGTTCACTTTTCACTTTCCGTAGTGTGTATTCTATACTATGCGTCTTATTTTCAAGATTAGCTGTGTCATGTGTAGAAATGATTTGTCTCTGACGTCATATCCAATGTAACCTTTTAACAATTGTTTTTTTTTTTTTTTTGTGGTTTTATGTAGTATTACATTATAAAGTAATTTTTTTTTCATTTTAGCAAACACTGTTTGTACTGATTGTTTTTTTTTTAATAATAATTTGTTTTTTCTACTTAAAAAAATAACGGAAAATATATATATATATTTAGTGTGTGTGTGTGTGTGTGTGTGTGTGTGTGTGTATAAAATATTATTTCAAAGCGATAGATGATTTTTTTTACTTATAAAAATTTTAAAGAATATATCTCTTCTAGTAAAAATATTTCGTTAAAATAATTACAACGAAAAACATGTTATTTTTAGTATCAGTAAATATTTTAACCAAAAATTTTTCATAATTATAGCTATTTTTTAATACTTAATTATATGTACTAAAAAAATCTAATCATATACCTGATATTAAATATAAATTTAGGAATTAGGAAAGAGTTTATAAAATTATTTACTTGGATTATAGTGCTTTATATTAATAACACGATGGAAAAATCACTTCTAATGGAAAACTAGGCAGAATGTTAAATTAATAACTTCTTGAAGGTGTTCAAAATTGTAGAATATTTTTTTTCGGTTACTTGTATGATATAAATTTAATTTGATTGTCAATAAGTATTAAAGAGTGCAGGATTAATTAATTTTTTAGTCTAATAGTAAACGTTTTTACGGAAAGTAAAACTGTAGCAGAAGACAAAGATTACCTATTATAAATTAGTCGACTACGGATGAAGGATGTTATAAATTTTTGTTATTGAATTAAAAAAAAAGCATTGAACATTTAGATGAGTGTGATCTTGGAAAAAAAAATATTTGTTACAAGTTACAATTACACCGGTGAAAAGCTCAAAGAATAATAGCGTTTTCTTAGTTAAAAAAATATGTTCTATTTATTTTTTTTTTTTTTATTGGTGAAGTAATTAACCATCGAAGTTTGTACGAGGGAATGTAGAATGGAATTTTTTTAGAATATAAAAATATGCCATAAATGACCGGGATTCGAACCATGGGACCACGGATGAAAGACCGAGAACCAACCCTTCTGATTTATTTTTATTACTTTTTTCCTTAGATTGAAGTTATTAAAATAACTTGAAATTGTTACATAAATTAAAATGTATGTAACAATTAATTCTCGAAACATTAATGTTTTCCTTTATCTGTCCAAATCCTTCTTATGGCTGTAACGTATATTAAAAAAATGTTTAAGATAAACAGGACAGTTATCACAAATTATTCTAGTTTGAATAATATACGCAGTTCGGTTTGATTTGATTCAGTCATATGAAACGATATTTTCGAATTGATCAAAAAGAGATGGTAAAATGAAGGAACTGCTCATTTTTCTTGGTACCTTAATACTGAATACTTATTATTCTTGAAAATATTCATACAGATTTTGTATGAAGTGATTTATAAATCATGGGCCATCTTAAACAGTTTGGTATTTAACAGACCATTTATTATTACTTTATATATATATACATATATGTATATATATATATATATATATATATATATACGAATATATACACACTGTGTATATATTTTAAATCAGAAGCAGAATTTTCTTAGATTCGACCTATTTTATTTCATTTATGTTGATGCATTAGGTTCAAATTCATTTTTACGTTAATTGGTTTTTTATTTTGTAGAAAAAAATTGCTCTTCAGATCTCGTAGTAAATTACTTTCAGATAATGGAAGATGATTTAAATGAAAAATTAGGTATAGTAATTTATTATACGATGAAAAAATAATTTTTATTTGTTTGTCGTGATCAACTCTGAGTATTGAATTTTAATGATATATAATATGACGTTATTTTAATATTTAAGGTATTTTCTTATAGAAATTAAAAAAAATAATAATTTACAATATTGAAAATAAAGAAATAAGTAATATTTATCCTTTTATTCCAGACAACCCAATCACATGCACATTTAACGCTGTTTCTCAGCACTAATTTTCTGATTTTTATTAAAATAGAAGTTACTTTTGAGCTGATTTTTTTTTTTTTTCATATAAGTGGAGTGTTTTAGAGGCTTACCCGTACCATTTAAAACTAGATTTAAAATAAGAAAGGTTTTAATATAATAACTTTACGAAAGAAAATAAAAGAATTCTAAACCCTTAAAAAAATATTCAGTTTTATAAATTTTGAATTCTTTAAGTCACCCTGAATTTTAAGTTAGTATTACAAGTTAGATTATGTAACTCATGCTAATTTATAATTGAATATTATTACTTTTTTTTATAAGTTGTGTAAAATAATATAAATTTATATAATAACAACTTATAATATTTGTATATTTGTAAAAACTAATGTAAACTAAAGTAAAATCATTATGTTTTAAGAAATGTGATCAAACTTGTAAAATAAGTTACCTGTAATTATGTTTACCATATTTTTCACGTATGAATTAACACAAGCTATATTTATCGTTTAAAGATGAAAATATTTTTCGGATTACATACCTGCAACAAACAAAGCAAAAATGTATATAATTTACTGAAATTACTTTTTAATTACAATTAATTATATAAAATAAATTTTAATTATTATTACATAATAAATAATAATAAGATTTGATATTATTGGTGTATGTTTATAAACTAATTTATTTTCAAAAAAACTTCACTTTTTAGTTTTTAGGAATGTATCATTTTAAAGACTAGGATAATTCAAACTTTAATGTACATTAAAAAAATTGAAGTTATGAAAAATATGTACTCTTTTTTTTTTTACAGTGAATTAATCAAAATGAAAAACCTTACAACACTATAAAAAAAAAATATATATGTAATAAAAGATATATGAATTGCAGCAAATTGTAATCCCACATTTCTTTTTAAGAAATTATATTGTGTCCTTGACCGAATTTATCATGAAAAAAAAAGAAAAAAAGACGTAATTTGGTTAACTTTTGTTGAAGATATTAATGAACTACTGAGCAATAACATCTTATGATAAATGTTATTTGAAATTAGATAAATTTTACGTTTTATACATCTCTCTTTGACATAGTTTTACTTTTAAATCCGTACTGTAGTTGTTAAGTATTTTAAATGCGTTTTCTATTGTATTAGAAAGTATTCAAAGTAGTTAGTATCGCATTGAATCACTCTTTCAAGATATAATTTTTTTTTGTGCAAAACATTATAACTTATACAACGTTTCTCTTTTTAAACCAAAATACCTTTTATCAGTACATTTTTTTTTTGTAATGAAGTTCATCATAATATAGTTGCTTGGCCAGGATATGTCCTTTGTACAAATTCTGTCATTACTCCCTTCTGCTCTCAGTTAAATTTTTGGATTCTTAATTGTCCTCATTTCCTTTTAGATCTACTGTAGTTTCTTTTCTTTTCCATCCTCTTTATTTTGCATCTTCTGCTGATCCTTGAAGCAATGTTTTAATTAATTTCTTCTTCTCCTATGATATATTTTAACCAGTTCGTTTTTCTATTCTAAATTGTTATTATTAAATTTCTTCTAGCATTCACTTTTCTTAATAACTCATAATTTTCTGTTTTATCAGTCCATTCTCTCCAATTCATCAGTCCATTTAACTCCTCCATTTACTTTTAAATTTCAAGTTTCTTCATTCATATTTAACGTTGTTATAAGCTAACATGTATGCATATATATATAGAGTATATAATATAATGTATTATCAAATATGAAATATTTTAGTGTTATATGAAATGAAAATATGATGATTTGAATAAGTATTTCAAATGTTTAGGTTTTTTTTGTATACAATTTATTAAACCTGCTTAATTTCTATATTATACTAAATTTACATCGAAACTGAGTTAGGTATCACCAAATTTAGTAGTAATTTAAATTTGCCTTTTTGATGACTATCATCTTATGTCCATCCCATTTGTAGACCAAGTATGATGTCATCTCGTCTTTTCAAAACGTTTTCCCAATAAAAATATTTTAACCAGAAGATTAGATGATAATAGTAATATCACCCCATCGGTATCGTTAAGTAATAAATTATTTTAATATATGATATAAATTTTTTTTTAATGATTAATTCACCATATAAGCTTGAAACTTGTACATGGGAATTTGCTACGGAAATTTTGTAGCGTATGAAAAATGCCATGTCTGATCGATTTCGAACCTTGAACCTCCGGGTGAAAGAACGAGACTCTACTACTCCTTCACAGAGATCGGAGATCGAAACTTATCGATGAATATCCTCTTATGTTCCCTTTGTGTAGCATGTATTATGATATCAATATAATAATACTATTATATTTGACTATTCAAAAGGTTTTCATAATGTACAAATATTTTAACCAGAAGATTAGATATTGGTATAGTTACCGATCGGTCTGGTCAAGTATTAGTTTTCTTTAATATAGTCTATTAAATAGTTTTTTCTATTATTCCACAATGGAAAGAGTTGTATTATAAATAAAAAAAACACTATTACATATTTTAATTTTAAAATTTATTTCTTGGCGCTAAAGAATGACTTCTTATAATAGAGGTTTGGGAAGCCGCAATGGTGTAGCAATTTGCAAATGTTTTTTAATTGGTACGTAGGCTGACCGCTGTTTGAACTTTCTGGAATCCATCTCTTTGATTTAACGGTTTTTTCCACACCTACTACTATTCAGTATTCTAACTAGTAATTTATTTTATAATACTTTTATAATATATTCCTAAAGTACTTAGGTTTTGTACGTAATACATATAAGGAAATGTATTAAACTATCTTTTTATTATAACTAGACGTTCAATAATCAATTTATTTTATGTTAACGTGTAAATAAACATAATATGTGAATGTGTAATGTGTATATCTAAGTAATTAATTTATTTTCAATAATTGTAGATTATGTTGTGTTATTTCATTAAAACCTAATGCCATGAGCAGATAGCTTGAAATTTCCATAAATGTAAATAAATGATTTAAAAAAAAAATGAATCGATAAATAAGTAGAAATTTAAAATATATTATAGAAAACAAATGTAATTTTATTTTAACCGTAAGATTATTAAAATTATTGCATGAATCCATAATAAAAAAAAACTCCATATTTGTAAATAGTATTTAATACTCGTTTAATTAAAAAAAAAGAACTACAATGAATGCAATTCTGTTTATTTATAACTATTTATTTATTTATAAATTCTTACATATACAAAAATGTTTCATTCAGTTAGATTTAACTTAATATACTTTATTTCCTACTATTTTTAATCATTAAAAAGCAGTGCTATTTTTTTGTTTAATTTAAAGGAAACAAGTGTAGAAATTTAAAACTGTACAATTTCAAGAAATATACATACATAAAATTAATTAAAAATTAAATTAAATAATTACATAAGTAAACATAAATTTGTTTAATAAAATGTCAGCCTCATGATTATTAACAAATAATTCATAATTATATACGAGTATATATATATAAATTTCGTTTTACTGTTTTTTATAAGCATCATATTTTTTTTTAAATTATATTTTATATAATAAAATAATTAAAAATTTCGGACAAAATTCTACCTTACATTCGTTCAGTTATAGCTACGCACACGTCCGGGGCGGGCAACAATTTGATACTTTGATACTTTCAGTAATCTCTTCCAACGGGGCAATGGTTTTGCTCAAAAGATTTCCTGTGTAGTACGGGATTGACGGTCCCAATCTCGTCGTGATGTTGTGCTTCTCGCTTTTGCAGATTGCAGCGGATGCGGGAGGTATAATCGTGGCCTGTTTTAGCCAACGTTGACCTGATTGCAAAGGAGGAGTGCTTATCCCCCTTTCTGGTAATGGAAACTGTGGTGTGGAATAGCTGATGTAAGCTTGCCAGCCACCGTGGCGCGAGTGGTAGCGTCTTGGCCTTTCATCTGGAGATCCCGGGTTCGAATCCCGGTCAGGCATGGCATTTTAGCATATTCACACACGCTACACATCATTCATCTTCATTATTTGATGTAATATTTAACTGTGGTTCCGGAAATAAAAAAAAAAAATAAAAAAAAAGCTTGCTCTGCCGAAGTCGTGCCGTTCAGCGTGAGTCAGTCACTTCACACCTTCTTAGGGATTGTTCCATGAGTGAGATTATCTGAGCCCTTACTTTTCAGTATGAACCCTGAAATCTCGGTGTATAGTGGAACAGGCAGGAATCAGGGATCCGGGGCTTGCCCAACCGCTTCTTTGCCCGCCGCACCTTGTGATGTAGTGATTGGCTACAACTTCTTTTATGGAACAATCTACTTTCACATTTTCTGTGGCAGAATGTGAACATAAAAACCCTCGTTCTGGAGAGTCTTTGTCTTAAAATCGGAAACAAGGAAGAGTTTCGAGTCTAGTTGTAAGGAAAAGTCGGATCTAGTTAAGTTTTGACCAATAATAATACAGCAATTCCGAAACATTTAGTGATTAGGAGAGGTAATATAAAGGGGATCTAATGAAGATTTGTCCTTTCGTAATATTGCGAAGAATCACGGAAGCTGTAGGAGGGCCGGTGAAGGAAGGAAGGCTGCTTGAAGTTTGTTCATCGAAATTGTTGATGATTTATAGTGTTTACGACTACTTAAAGGTAAAAAGATCGGAGTTTTGGATATTAAAGTTGGATATTTAAGTTTAAGTACCTCACAGGGAGTGGTCTTGTGCAGGGATGTATTAAACTGCATAAGAAGAAATAGTAAAAATTTATGAATAAAAAAATGGAAGCGTGTCGACGATTAAACAAACGACTTAACGAAGAAGTTGTACCCTCCTCGAACTTGTTCTCATCTTTAACAGACCAAAGAGTCCGAATGAAATAAAAAATAGTTTTTAAAAATTGGCAGTACGTCCAATTACCCAGACTTCATTTCAATGCTTTGGGTGTCAGGGGGCAGTTTGTTGTACAAGGCAAGAAGTCTGCGCTTGTGGAGACCCACTGCATCCGGATGAACCGTGCATGGATCAACCCGTTTGTGTAAATTATCACGGACATCATCTGGCAAGATCAGGTTTTTTTGTATATAAAGAAGAGGTAGCAATCCAGGTAAGAAAAACCAGACAAAAAGATAGCTACTGAAGCAGGGAAAATCGTTAAAAATAGATCGCCAAAGTCAACGTTCTACACCCAGGTTGCAGCGACTACTTCTTTAAAATCGAAAGACTACCTCAGACATATCTGAGGTAGTACCCGAGAATATGTTCGAACAAATTATTAATGAGAATCTCAAAATTCAACCATCCAAGGATATTTAATCCCGGAAGCTTAATACCGGTTCAAAAAGTTCCGTATATCATTAAAGAAAAGTTCTTCTCAACTCAGGAACGAACCTGCGGTTGGCAATAAGGTAAAAGATAATAAAGAGAAAATATAGAAGTCTCAGTCTAACTTGAAGTAGGTCGAATTTTTAGATAGAGAAAGGCTACATTCAGGAAAATCGGAAAGACAATGAGGTAATGACTGCAGGCAAACAGAATGTACTAAAAGCAGTTGCGGAGTCTCCTAAAGAACAAAGGCATTCAAAAGAGAGGGCTAGCAAAAATTTTAGCCGCACCAAAAATTTCATCGGGGAGTGCATCAAGAATGGAATTGGATGCAATACCCTCCGTTCAATCTGAAGCAAATTTTTTTTTTAAATGTTAGATAAGCAAGCATGTACGCAAATATGGTTAATATATTGAACAGTAATGATTGAAATATTTTGAAAAAATTGACTCCAAGAAACTACCTACCTTCTAAAGATATGACCCTAAAATTTTACCAAAATGTTGTCACACATATAAGAGTCTCTGTACAAAATTTCATCGAAACCAGTTTATCCAAACAAATGATATTAAGCATCAAACATGCTAGCACATTTACATACGTACAAATATTACCCCAAATTTTTTTAATTTCTTGGGATTCCCGGGTCATGAAACATCGAGAAATGAAAAAAAACCATACCCCTTTTTTTGACTGATTACACATTTTCTTCTTGTAGCATTTCTTTAGATGCCAGGAAAGCAAAAGAATTAAAAACATTTTTCGTGTTTAAATTCTAGCCATGGTATTTTTTTAAATGCATTCCTTGCGATGAAATAACATAAAACTTCTATACATAGAAGTGGTAGCGTCTCGGCCTTTCATTCGGAGATCCCGGGTTCGAATCCCGGCATGACATTTTCACAAACGCTACAATTCATTCATCTCATCCCTCTGAAGATATACTTAATTGTGGTTCCGGAGGTTAAATAAAAAAAAAAAAAAAAAACTTCTATGCATAATAACTAAATACTTCCATACAAGATGATTTAGTCCTACTAAAAATTTATTACACCATATAAATAAACAATAGCAACCACAAATATTATTTAATTATGCCATATAAATTTTAATTTAAATTACTTGGAAATTTTCCTAACATTTTTCTGTAAATAGATAATAAAGAAGGTCTTTTCACACAATGGAAATCAGTTAGACTCCAGGTTAACATTATATTTGTAACTAATTAGAAAATTTGTTTAAAAAATCAAATTTTTCCATTTTCTTCTTTTTATACTGTGCAAATTTTTATATCAGATTCCAATACATAAGACAAAAATGAGTAATGGTTTTAATTACATTCAGAAATAAAATTTTACCTAGGTTAATAAGTTTGCTTTCATTAAACAATATTTCATGTTATTTAATAAGTTATGGCAATACTTCTGTGTATATTTTACATCAAGAAGTACCATAATTCAGCGTGTCCATTTATCTAAGCATGCATGTTTGTATGTATATATATATATATATATCAGGCTGCAAAAGTATGCTGTGAGAAAGAGGATAAAAGATAAAGTAATGTTAAAGAGAGAAAGGTTCAAGTTCTTTACCGTGACCGATTTAAATTTTAAACTTACTTACTTTACGATCTCATCTCACGTCAGCAGGAAAAAAGTCGTTTTATTAGTTGACTGTTAATTGTTTGTTATAATCGTTGTAAAAGTGAAAAAAAGCCACTTTCCCTGTTTTATATCGCTTTACTTGGACATCAGTGTTGTTTATAGTAAAATAGAAAGCCGTCCCAATAAAGTAGACAATAACAGATGAGGTTTTTTTTATTTATTTATCCTTTTTAAGCTTGTTTTTGAGTCATTTACACTAACAATGGTGGGGAATTAAATGTCACACAATATTGTTTAGTTTGATTGTTATCGCTGAAGAATCTTTTTTCCTCTTAAATTTATTTTTTAATTTCATGTTATTGTATTATAAACTCTATAAAAATTTCTAATCATTCCATAAAATTAATAATTCTTTCAAACAGGATATTTTTTTTTTTTGAAATTGTCAACAATTTCTAACATTAGTAGAATTTAACATTAATTGTATTATGATAATTGGAATCATTATTCCAATTCATTAAATTACTAAGTAATAAAGATACATTTTATTAGAAATAATTACAGATATTTTTTAATTTTTAAATCTAATAATTTTCCGACTGAATTGACCCACTGTATTTAATACATATCCTTTTACAATAGAATATTTTACATAATTTTATTGCTTTTCATAATCGTTCTTTTAGTTGTATCGTATTTAAAATACAGTAACTGGCATCAATTAAATTTATTTTCTCCGAGATTAATGATATTCGGTGTATAAGTAATTGTTCGTATGAAAATAGTGATGATGTACTCTTAGTGGAGTAAACTGGATACCTATTGGAGAAATGCGTGTCATTATAAATGGGATATTATTTGGGGGTTCAGTTATTAAATGCTTAAGATTTCAACTAAAAAGACATAATGTTATTTATGGTGGTGTAATAATAATTTCACCTTTTTATTTTCAAAATTGATATCGATGTTTCACATTTTTTCTGCCTGAGTTCCTGAGTTTTAAGTTAAGTTGAATGAACTTGAATTTATTGAAACTATTAATCTTTGAATGGTTAAAAAGGAAATATAATTTTTTTTATTGTAAACGAAAGGTAAATGTAATTTCTTAATTTTTTATGTACTCATAGTTACAACAATTATTAAATTATGTACTCACATTTACAACTCGTACTAGTTTTGGAAATTTATTCTAATTTTTTTTTTTTTTTTTTTTATTATATTGAGTTATTTATAATAAATTTGATCGTTTTTGTGTTAAAGGGAATTGTTTCTTTCTATTGAAAATAATTATAACTTGATGTTATTAGTAGTAATAATATTATTATTTTTTTATTTAGTAATATTTTACCTCTGCTTATTATTCTATTAAAATTACTAAATATATTGATCTTGCTTCACTGATAGTATCATTTTATCTTACCTTTATACTCCATATGTCTAGCTGACGGTTTTTAAATTAAACTGTAGAATATTGTGAATTATATATCGTAATTATTTTTTGTAAATATTTTTCAATATTCAAAATATTGGAAATAAGATATTTATTAATATTATTACTTATAGTGGGATTAAATATCATCTATATTCAGTTAATTTGGTATAACTGTCATGCAAATGTATATCTGGTCGAATGAACAAGACAATGGAAAACCAATTTACCGCTCAATCTCTGTAGTAATCTTTGCATAAAATAAAAATGCTTGCTATTTATAAGAATTATTTTTTTTTTAGAATCCTTTGTGATTATTAATCTCAAATCACCTTCAAACCTGATAATTATGACAAAATTTAAATACACAAAAAAAATTATTTAAAATTGTTTTTATTTCAGGATATTTCCGTTATTATCAGTGGTTTTTTTTATAGAAATAAAATTTTCTTTATTTTATATTTCAGTTTTTTCTTCCATAATACTGCACCGGTTCAAATTCAGTTAATTAGCAATTAACTTTTGTACTGAATATTTGAATTGGCTTAGATTTTTCATTATAGTAATATCTTTTTAAATTTATTTATTATAATTTTAAAAGGATTATTAACAAAAAAAAAAACTGGTCAGGGCCAACTATCAAATAACAATTGGTTAGCGGTTTACTGAGAATTATAATAATAATAATAATTTTTAAAAAATGTTGGAGGGAAAATATACATAAAATTAATAATAATTAAATATGTAGGGTATATAATAAATCAGGTAAAATTAATGCATTAATGAAGAACAGAAATATATAAAGTGTATAAAAACTAGTTATTTGATTAATAACTATGTATTTATTTATATGTGGTTTATAATGCATTTCATTTATGTTTAGAAATTGATGTAAATAAACAATTTCAGCCCAAGGTTGAGTCGGTAAACCATTCGCATCGTGGTCAATAGATTTCTTTATTGTCTCTCGATAGAAGAAGACGTTGATATCAAGCAGAAAAATAAAAATACATAAATTATGAATAAACTATATACATATATATTGTGTTAATACATGCATAATGTATTAGTATTGGAAACACCGCATTAAACATTTACAAGAAATATAATTTAACTAGAAAACTATTAGAACGTTTGTTTACGTCAATTCCCAACGGAATAAACTTAGGATAATTCACGCAAAATATGTTACTTAATTTGAGAAATAAATTTTTTTGAAAACAATAAATAAATTTAAATCGACTTAGTAGCGATGCTAATATTAAATATAAAATATTAATATGTTAATATTGTTAAATTATTTGTAATTAAAATTCCTATAATAAATTAAAATACCTTAATCCATAAATTGATTCTATTATGGAAATGTTATAAATTTATAGTAGACCTGAAATGATAATAAAATTTTTTCAACTTAGAGTATGCCCCTTATAAAATTTCAAGCAGTCTACAATTTTAAGAATGTAAAATATCCTTAACAAATAGGTTTTTTATGATAAAATTATTAAATGTAGAAGAGAAATGTTATATAAATTATTAATTACTTGTAATTAAACAACAAATATATTTATTTTACATACTGTATTATTAATTAATTAGGTGAAATTTAATTGGTAATTTCCTTTTCCTGTAATCAAAACAAAAATTTTATAACGGTATTAAAATGTACATCAAGTTTATTTTATTTAGAACAATTTAATTTGAAATTGTAAAGTAAAAGGTTTTTTTTAATTCTAAACTGACAAAATTTTCATGTTTAATCAAGAAAAAGTGTTATAATAATTTTAAAGTTGACATTGTTAATCAATGTCTTGTTAATCAAGCTTGTTAATGAATCATTATTAGTAATTATAAAATCAATTTAAGTTTTCAAGTTTTTAGAATTTTTGCAGTTATTCTGCCAAATATTTGTAAAATGAAATAAAAATGAGATAAATAAAATAATATTAGAAAAATAAAATAAAATGAAATTTGTGTAAAAAAAAAACAATAATTTTTGTAAAATATTAGTAAAAAAACAACTTGAATCAAGACAAATAAATTATATGTGCATAAAACTGCGAATAAAAAAAAGTAATGCAACCTTGTGATCAGTCCAAGCTGAGATGTAAAGTTTAGATTTCATCTTCAACTGGGACGGTAAGTATGTCCGGTTTGAATCCTTTATCAATTGGTGTGAAAAGTTTAGGTGGTATAAGCTATATAATGTGTTTCCTTGATTTCCTATTGGACTGCTCCATAATACATTTGTATTATTTTATTATATTCTACTTTTTTATATAATCTTATAAATAAAATTATCACATGGGTGAGTGGTAAGCAACACAATATACCATAAAATTTTATCTTGTTTCATTTGATTTTTTTCTAAGTATTTTCAATAATTTATTGTAAATTATTTTACAAGAATTAAATGAATTAAATTTAAAAATACATTTTAAAAATAAATTAATAATTATTGCTAAATTTAATTGATAATTTTTTTTTAAATTTTTATTTTAGGTTATATAAAGAAAGATTGTTGATTACATGGTCCTACAAAAACTTTAACATTTCATTCGAAACCGGAAAAGTTAAATTTATTTTGATTTTAGTATATTTTATGTAATGTTACATTTTATTAATGTTGTGTAACTGATTCACTTTAAAATAAATTGATGCTATTAAAATAACGTTTTAAAAATGTTAAATTATATCGTTGAAATATTACGTTTCTTTAAGTAACCTGATGGTTGGTTTTTATTCTTGAATCTTTTTGTGAAAAATGACCAAAACTCATTTAGGTAACAAAGTTAAATTTAAAGAAAAAAATTAAATAATTTATATTACTCTTTGTAATATATTGTTTTTTTTTTTTATTATAAAGCTAGTACATTCGTAGAAATTTTTAAACGTTTTTCTCTTCTAATTTTTATTTAAATTGTGTAAGATATTCAGGTTTCTATCTTATAAAAAAATAATTTTCTTCTTTTTTTTTATTAAAATTATAATAATTTTATATGGAACATAATAATGGTTTTCTGCTTACCAAAAAAGATAAAACTCAATTTTTTTACTTCTTTTAAAAACCAAAATCTCATTTTATATATCTACATTTAGTTAAACGATTTTTAATTTTAGATTTCAAAATTTCTCTCTGTTTTCTTATAGGTTAAAGATTGGGAGGATTTTTGGGATTTTCGCTCCTTATAAGAAAATGATAATAACTAATAATATCAGTACTAGCAATAAACAATAAAACTTTCTTGCAAATTTTTATTTCTTAAAAAAAAAAGTAAATAAAAACTGAGTTTTTGTTGTTCGGAATAATTTTTAAGGTAAATTAAAAATATATATGCTAATACGAGTATATGTCTTTTATACATCAGTTCTTTATACATTTTTTTTTTTTTTATTTGAACAGATTATTTTTTTCTTGATGTTATCACCACATATGCTTGAAGCTTATGCAGGGGATATGAAAATAGAATTTTTTAGCGTATGAAAAATTCCATGTTGGACCGGGATTCAAACACGGAACCTCTGGAAAAAGGCCAAGTAGTTACCACACACCACTGAGATTTGTAATAATTAAATATTTGTGTAGACTGTATGAATTACATAAAATGAAAAAAAAACTTTCATCAAATGGAAACCGAATAAATACGAGTAGTTTTTTTAAAATAGAAAATAACATATTTGATACTTTTAAAAATTACAAGAAATCTTTTTTAAGTACCTTTCTGTTATGTTACGTTATTTTCAGAATATGTTTGAAAAGCTATAATTTCATTAGCAGGGAAAAAAATTAAAAAAACTTTACGAAAGTTTTTTTAAGATATCTATTAATTTATTTTTCTAATTTGGCAGATTTAAGTGCTTTAAATTAAAAAAAAAAAATTATTTAATAATTAAATAATTTTTGAAAATTTCTGGAATTTTACAAAAATTTACTATTCATTCTAAAGCTATAAAAAAAATTAATTGAAATTAGTTTACAGATTAAAAACAAAAATTACTTATTATTAATTTTCATTTTACCAATAAACGAATTAACATTTATCAAGCAAAAATTATCACTTTTATTCGGCTTAGATTGATTTTACCAGAGAAAAAAGGAGAACCATCTTTAAAAAAAAAAAAAAAAAAAAAAAACAATTGTATTTAAGATTTTGTAACGTCTATATGCGGTAATTTCATTACTAAGACCTCTCTCTCTTTATCTGTTTAGCCGACCGTAAGCTATTACTTCAGAGGATGATCTGAATGAAGTGTAGTCTTTTACAATCTCAGGTCCACAAGTCCTGAGAAGTGTGGTTATTTGAAACCCAACCACCAAAGAACACCGATGTCCACCATCTAGTTTTCAAATCCGTATAAAATTTTTTATCTTTACTAGGATTTGAACGTTAGAACTCTCGACTTCGAAATCAGCTGATTTGCGATGTCCCGTTAACCATTAGACCAACCCGGTGGGTTCATTAGACCTGTAATATGCTTCTGAACATATTTTAATAATGAAACAGGATAGATAAAATGATTGGTGGCAAAGAATCGGTTCGTCGAGAATGGATTCGAAAACCGTTGATCTAAAATCTAATATGCCACCAAGTGGCCAACCACTTAAATGGAGTAAATATTTATTTTTTTTCTTTTTTTTGCATATTGCTTTGTTTGCAATCAGTTTCTTGAATAATTGAACTTTTATTAAATTGTACAGTTATCTACAGCTATCTTATGTCATACTACCATTTGTAAAAATTATTTTGGATAAATGATTTGTTTTCTTTTTCTTTTGTCGTAAATAAATTAATTATCAGTTTCAATAGGTTATTTTACATTATTAATTAATATTATAAAATATGACGGCCTACTTAGTCTTAACATGAAAAATAATTAATTTTTTGCTAGTAATACGTGCACTTTTTACTATTGGTCAATTATTTATTGACCAAACGAAAACAAAATTACTTCTGTAAAACTGGTCTGGTTTTTCAAAAAATTAAATTTAAGAAGAATAATACTTTCTGGTATTTTTTTCTAAAAAAAAATTACAAAAAAACTTGAACGTTTTCCCTAAAAAAAGTTTAAATTTTATGACCTTATTTTATAATTATCTGGAAAAATTACGATGCATTTCTATGATATTAAAAAAAAATAGAAAAAATCTACTTAAATATAAAGCATATTATATTGTTAGTTTATATACGGTTAGTCCATGTTCTGAAATAATTTTTATATTATAAAATAAAGCATAAAAAAAATTTATTCATTCAGTCGCACAGGTCAAGGGCGCAGAAATATCTAACTATCAAATAACCTATTTAACGAGACATTTTATACGTCGTTTTAGGTAAACAGCTTTCTTGTTAGATGGTTTGATATAAATTTTTTAATCATTTATTGTTACATTTTATAAATCATCCTGTGAAAGCCGTTAGTTATTACAATAAAAATATTTGGCTTTAACAAGCTTATGTGAACATATCTTCCTCTACTGTTTTTGTAAAAAAAAAAATTTTTTGTATTTTAATTAGGAAATCATTTATTTTTAAAATTTATTGATGAAGTATTTTCAATATAGGTTCTAAATTCAATCTATGTGGTTTTTTTATGTTAAACTATAATCTTTATTAAAAATGAATTTTGATGATTTTTACAAACATTTTTTAAAATTTATATAAAATATAAAATAAAATTTCATAATAGGTATTTTGTCCATACCTACTATGTTTTTAACGAAAAAAAAATTTTATTATCATAGTCGATTTAATGTACGTTTTAAAGTTTTCAATGTTAACTTCGTTGCTTAATATTAAACTTTAACCGCGGAATGACATATCTATATACATATGTACACACACACACACGCACACACACTAGTGCCATTTTGAATTCAAAGTCTTTTCAAACGGAAATTGAAGAAAATGAGTAGGTTTCCCTTATGCTCTTAAAAGAAATGTCTGTATCGTTTTTCTTTATTAATTTATTTTTTGTTATTGAAAAAAAGGTAATTTGCTTGTTGTTTTTATTATGAACAAGGTTTTTTCATAAAGATAGAGGTTTTTGTAGATCTTGCAGATATTATTAAGAGAATGAAGTAAAATAATAATAATAAAATACAGTGAAATTTTTTATTGACAACAGAAAATTGTAAAAACCCACAAAAAAAATTGGAATATTTAAAAAAGTGTGAACTATTAGCCTTAATTTGATGATCTTTTCTAAAAGTCAAAAATTTATAAAATAATTTATAAAGTTAAGTTAGTAATCTATAAACTAAGTAATTAAGTTATTTTCCAACTTTTAGAGCATTTTTTTCTTCTAATTTAAAAGGGTATACAACTATTCTTTTTTGTAATTCTGTTTTACTTAAAGTTTAGAAACTTTAAAGAAAGTTTCTAAATGATATAAAATATCCGTAACTTCTTCGTATGCTCTTTCAATTTTTAAATCTCTGTTTTCTCTATTTTTAAATCTTTTATTTAATTAAAATTAATTTAAATTTATACCTATATATTCATATATATTTCTGAAATATATTATTAAAAAAAATTAAAAAAATAACTACAGCATACAAAAATATAAATTGCTTGAGTACGTGGTGTTAATGCTTGAATAGATAAATAGTTTAACTGTTTCTAGTTGGAAAATAAATTCATCAGTAGGCTACAATGGATGATTGAACATATGCTCATCTGATTTGAATGGCTTATTAACTCGGTTACATCATATATTACATAATTCTATAGATAGGTAAGGATTTTCCTTAAGGAAGCTTCATCAAAAGCGGTTTTAGTATCTGTAAATAAAAAATTTTGTTGCATAACATATCTTAGTTAAATCGTTGATCAAGTGTGTTGGTCTTGTTATAAGAAAAGGTATGCCGAGGAATTAAGGGTAGAGATTAAAGCCCGGTATATGAGAAGAAATGAAGATCCTTCCCGGTCTTGTGTAACCCTTACCACTTTTGGCTAACACTTTTGGCATTAAAAACTTCTTGATAATCACTTCCTCAACCGGTATTTAGTTCTTTAATTCTATTTATTTATGCAATAGCAATAAAGCGACACTCGGTTATAGTTACTTTCTATAAGTCACAAATAATTCTACAAACACCACACTTATAAGTATTTATTATATGTGTGTCTATTAAAACTTTCTTTTTAAAAATATGTTTTATGGGGCAACTGGATTGAAAAATGTAAGTCTTATTATTAATAACATTGTACTCATACGCAGCATAAGTATGTACTCATACTTATACGCAGCGTACATTGTACTCATACTCATGACTTTTAGCTGTTCTGTTCTGTCAACGTTTCTTAAATCTCATAGTGATTTTACAACAAGTTAATTCTGTCCGTATATGGTGGTAAGGGTTACACCATAAGGATTAGTGGAGGGAAATAAAAAATAAGAAAATGGGACTTATATATGAATTGTTGTCTTTTGATGTAACTATAAAAAACTGTACAAAAATGAATAGAAAATAAATAATTTTTATTTTGGTGTAGTTTCATTGACAGTACTGAATATATAAGCAAAGAAATGAATTTAATATATATATATATATACAGAAAAATACAAGTTCAAGAAATTTGACTAATACTAATACTTAACGTATGAAATCTTTTAAATGTTATCAACAACAGAAAATAAACTTAACATACAATTGATACAATTTTAATAAAATAAAAATGTAATTGAACCATGCAATTGAACATTCTTTAACCAGTTTTATCAGTTTTCACAGAATAAAATTATCTAAAAAATTTGATAATCAATTTACGAATTTATTAGTCACTTAACAAAGTTTTTTTGTTATATTGCAAACGTAAAACAACGTGTTCTTTAGAAAATAAATTATTTTATTCTTTTTTTTTTTACATTGGATATTATGAAAATTAATGGAGATATAGTTCTGAAAGCTGATTTATTCAATTTTTATGTCCAAAAATAATTAGAAACCATCAAGTTTACTCCTTAATTTTTGTTCCAAGAATTTCAGTATGGTATTATTTCACTCTTTGCCCAGAAATCAGGGCGAAATCTTTCAATAGTCGTAACTCGCTAAAGAACCATTTCCGATCCCAAGTTTTGATGTATTTTTTCGCTCGTCGAATGAGCTTAAAAAGCGACGGTAACACTATGTGAATCGCCCAATACATTTAGGGAGTTTAACGAAAAAATGAAAACGAAGAAGTGATAACTACATTTCAAATAAATACAGGTCCAAAAACGCTTGTTTTTCTAGTTGTAGCGTACAAAAATATTTCGCCATAATTTCTCCTTCAAGGGTAAAATAAAGCAGTACTAAAATTAGTGGAAATTACATTCAAGGGTTATCGTAATTTTGATAGTTTAATATTTTTTTTTTTAATCTGAAAAACTGAATAAAAGAGGTTTCAAAAATATATCTTAGTAATCTTTGAAAAAAAGATTATAAAACACGAAAATTAGTTTCGTAAAACACAATTTTCTTGAATTTTCAGTAAAAAAATTAACTTTAGCAAAAATATTTGTTTAGAATTTAAGTGTAGATGTAATCAACGTAATAATCGAGTTGGATAGCTCAATCGGTAGAGACCGTTGTATTACTGCTCCGCAATATTATGCTTTTTTGGCTGACCTTACGATGTTTTCTTTTAGTTTGTTTGACTAGTTTTGTGGTTTGTATATTGTTTAGTGTGTATTTGAAATTTCTCGAGTTTTGAATACGGACTACTCACTTTATTTCGATTTTTTCAAAGTGTTGTATCTTCCATAAGAAACAATACTAAACAGAAGTGACGTAATCTCCTGTCTTAATTTATAAGGTGTTTGGTTATTGTTTTATGGCAGTAAGTTATATCATTTTTTACCTGAATCTCGTAACTAAAATCACGCGAGTTCGCAAGAAACATTATCGTGCGGTTCAATATATTTGGTATTTAGACGGATGTATTTAACTTCTAAGTCGAACAACAAGACAACAAGAATTGTCTTGTTGTCGTCACAGACAAGCTGTGACGTCAGATAGAAATGTAAACAAGGACGTAACCCTTTTAACCACTAGTCTTGAATTAATAACCAGAGAATACGAATGACTCAGGTAAATTGAATATTATCTGTATACCCTGAATTACTGTCTAACATACATTACATTTTTCGCGGGCTGCACAAATTCATTATTTCGCGGGCCGCGGGCGGATCCGGCCCGCGGCCGTACGTTGGCCATGCCTGTCTTAGATGATCGATAGGCTAGTTCCATTCTAGTGATTCTTGACCTGATTGCTTCCTTTTCATCAAAGTTTTTTTTCTTTTTACCTCTGGAACCACCGTTAGGTATTACATCAAAGGATGAAGATGAATGATTTTTAGAGTGTGTGAAAATGCCATGCCTGACTGGGATTCGAACCCGGACCTCCGGATGAAAGGCCGAGACACTATCACTCGAGCCACAAAAGCCAGCTTCTCATAGAAGGTGATTTCAGTTATCTGAACTAGGTTTTAAAATTTGTTTAATTTTCTTATAGTAGTTTTTTGGGGGCTGATTGATGTTCATTATAAATATTATTTTCTCGAACGACATCTTCAGCCATGTCTTTAATATTACAGACAGACATTTCTGTTATTATTAAATTATAAATATTTTTTTTTTAAATTAACTGTTTACTGAAGTACGTATTCCTTGTACTGACATAAGTGACCTACTTTTAATTTATAACTATTGGTTTATTTATTTATTTTTTGCAATAAATATAAATGTAACAAATCTGCTTTCCTTTATGAGAAATTTTATTAAACATTTTTTTTCCCCTTTTTTCGTTGTTAATTTATAAATATATATATATAAGATCATATGATTATTTTATGCCTTTCACTATTACTTTACTGTTAAAATAATTTGTTGTTTTTTTTTAATTGATATTTAACTGATTATTTAATAATATTTTAATCCGTATATATAAAAAAATTATTGCATTAATACATATATATATATATATATATATATATACATAATAAAATTCTTACGTACACAGGAAATTACAAAATTTTAATAACTACTGGTTATTTATTTAGGTCTTTTCTTTTACTTACCGTTTAGGAATTAAATGGAATTTAATACCTGAAAGCTTCCACTTATCTCTTTAAGTACAGTTATTAATATCTTCTCTAAAGTAAGAAGTTGTCTGTAGTTAATTTATTTTAAAAAAAAAAGTAATAATACATAAAGTTTCGTCAAAGTAGAGTAAATTTAGAGTGAATTTTAATTTTATGACGTAATACAATGTCGTCTTATTTTTAGTCTTTAGAGAAGTAACTTAAGTTTAGTAATAATAATAAACAAATTTTTCTGTTAAAAAAAAATATATGTAGATAGAACATTCTATATTCAATTAGCAAGTAACATAATTAATTAGAAAAAAAATTGACTTGTTTTAACTAATGGTTTCTATCAATTAAATATTTTCATTTTATTTTTATTCTCCAATAATTTTGTGGTATATTTATTGGAGTTCCGCTATCCAGAAATAATATCTACTAAATTTGTTTTTTCTTGTTCTGCAAATTACTTTTAATGTAAAATTTATATTATAAATTTACTACGGTTTAATTATTTTTGAATTTCCTGAATCTACAACTTAATTTTCAAATTTTGTTTAGTTTTTACTTTAGACAAAAAGAATCATCTCCGATTTCAGTTACAAATTATTTATATTTGGATGTTCTATTTTTTATTTGCATTTAATTATATGTATAATTTATTATATTTGACTTTAATCACAACTGAAAAATACAATATAACAAGTAAACCTGTCAACTTAAAGTTAAAAATGACTGAATACTTTGAAATTTCAATGATATTATATTGAATGAACTTAAAACCATAATTAATTTAGATAAACGAATACATTATTAACTCTACATACACTATGTTCTGATATCTCTATATATATTTCTACTCTAATGTTGTTTCGTCTTTGTACAAGGTTGGCTAGTAAATCTGGCAGACCTAGGTCGATAATTAATCGGTTGTGGTTACAGTTTAGTTTATCCTTAAAATATACGTATATTCTAAAATCTGTCATTTATTTCCGGGTGTGTAAATCTCATTATTACGTAGCATTTATTTCACATATGGCGGCATCAGTTACGATTAAAAAATTACTTTATTTATAACAGCTAATTTTCAACGACAATAAATTTGACTGCCGTATTTCTAAATAGACTTTAAAGAGAACTTATGTAATTTCGTAAAACGCAGCCAAAATATGTTACTTTTATTTAGTGTTGTCTAGTATTTTAAAGATAACTTTTAATAATGAAATGAATTTCTATATACTCTTTCTGATTACTTTACCCTTATTTTGTAGCGATTTTATTGGTTTCAGATTTAAAATGCGATTAGAGTAATATTACCTAAGTGTAATTATTTTAATGTAACAGTTAATAATTTAATTACTTACATTTTCCACAATTACCTGTGGAATTTATATATATACATATACATACATATATATATATATATATGTAAATTACTATATATCATTATTTATTTTATACATAATGTCAACTTTTTGTAATATTTTTATTAAAATACTTCTAATCCAAAATTTTTTTAATATAATATAAAAAAGATGTTGCTATAATAGTTTTTAAAATTATATTTCATTTATTATCAAGTCAGGTATGCTTCTACACGAATATTTAAAGATGAAAGATAAAATGGTTTAATAATAAATAAAAAATGTCGGACCCTGGAAAGCGTCTGGAATCCTGGACGAACCGATCACTTATTGATCCTGATTAATTATTAAACTAATCTTTTATTATTTTTTAATTCTTTTTAGAGATTTAGGGAATACTTATTTCTCACTCTAAAAATATGAGTGTTATTCAGTTATTTTTTTCTAACAAATCGATTTGTTTAGTTACTAAAAATTTATATTTGATTTTAAACATGATTTATTGTACAAATTTTTATTTTTTATTTCTTCCTAAATAAACTGATGTAAAATTATATGAATAAATCATTTATCTGAGAAGACATAATTTTTAGTGGGCTTATTTTGTTAATTTATGTACATTAGCACAGATTTAAATTTATAATACTTTTTTACTGGTTTAATAGAATTATTTTAGAACTGTTATTTGATTTTTGTATCCAGTTCAACGAAAGGTAGATAAAAAATTACGGTCAAAATGCATTTATAAATCTTTGAAAGATTAATTATTATTTTATTATTTGAATGAATTCCTTTCTCGTAGGCCTAAACGGTACAATATAAAATATTTAAAAAATGTACAATTCGTCGGTGTTTATTTTAAATTTATATAATTACGTAATTTGAGGGTAAATTTATTTATTTATTTATTTTTATTATAGTTTTTATTGATTTATACCGGTAGTAGTTAATATTCATTTGAAATTCTTTAAATTATTACTTTTACCTTACCGTGTGTGAAACGTGTTAAATACGTTTTTACATATTTCCTTAAACGCCGATTACGCCTCAGAATGCGTATAAATAATGAAAATAGTAGAAATAATAGTTGAATACTGAATTTTATTGTACTACAAATGTACCGGATAATGTACTACCGTATTATTCTGACCACACGCAAACAATTTTATTTTAAAATGCATAAATGCAATTTAAGGAAACCGCAGCACGGTTACATTTCAGAAGAACGTGTTAATATTACCGTGTCAGTACCCTGTTATTACATACTAGATAAAAATAGATCAATACAAGATAGACTTGCATAGGAATATCACTAATTCGTTTTGTCATTTATCCCAAAGAATATATATTTACACGACACGAATATATAAATGTACGGTATTTTTATAAAATGTCATTAAGATATTTTATATTCTGTATTAGTATTTAGACCTTGTAAAATGCAATAAAAAAAATAAGTTTTTACTTGCATTCCGTATAGATTATTTTAAAGTTCCGGAGGCAAAATAGATAAAGAGAGAGAATATTTTCTATATTTTTTCGTTCAGAATATCCGAAATTCAGGAGCACTTAGGATTACAGTCTGTTCGAGAGGAAGTCGATCGATTTGCAACTTTTTACAAAATAAGACTTAACGTCCACGTAAACTATCTAACGGTTAACCTCTAGACAATATGAAAGACGTAAGACAATTGTTAAACTTATTGTACTTATACTTAACATGTATTGAACTTAGAAAGCTAATAGTGAAATTCAAGACGAGGCCTCTCTTCTTTAAGTTTTGCATCATTAAAATATTTATGTTTATGTTTACGATGATTTATATTTCTAATGTTATTTGTTTATGTGTCACTGTTTTTCTTTTTACGTTGCGATATTATTTGTAATATTGGACACTATTATAATTTCTAGTTTATTTACTGGCTGAACTTTATCGATGCTTACGCTACCTTTGATTTATTATTAATATCCAGAATGTATTTAATTATAATATTTCAAGGGAAACTCTATTATAACTTAATAACCGTGTGTAAATATAACTTGAGGAAAAATAATAAAATAAATAACCGAATTATTTTAATTAATCTTTTTTATAACTCGATCTACAATCTATACCTTTGATCAATGAATAGATGAGTTGAATGGGTATTATTGATTTAAAGGAGAAAAAGCCCAACAGTAATTAATTCTTCGATATTTAGTTTTATTGTGACTGGTCACCCCGTCGATGAAGCTGTCTATGAATAATTATGAAATGAATTTTTTGTAGCGTGTGAAAAAATGCCAAGCCTGACCAAGATTCGAACTCAGAATTTCCGGATGAAATGCAGATCACTCCACCACGGAGATCGGCATTGTTTTTATTAGCACAACACTTATAATAAGTTAGATTTTTTTTTCTAATTTAATAAATCTATTTAGAATAGTTTCTTTCATAAGAAAATACATAAATAAGGTTGAAATAATATATAATTAATTTTTTTTCTTTCTTGCAGAGGTCAATTTGTGATATTAAACGATATTAGTTGTAAATACTAAACATTTTATTGGCGTGTTTATTATGACACGTGTTTCTATCTTATAAAAGTATTTTCATATATTATAATTCTTGTTTGCAGCCCAGAAATCCTATAAGGAAGGTTTGATGTCATATATATATATATATGTGTGTGTATGTATATATTGTCACAATATATATTTTTGACAAGGGATAAGGAACGTATACTATGCGTGAATAGAATTTTTTTTTTAATATTTCACTCCATTACCAAGGACAAAATTTATAAAGCATGCGTACGCTCCATAAAATAGTTTTAATTTTTTAATTATATTTTATTATTGAAATAAAGGTAGGAGACAGTAAATTATTATTAATGGATAAATTTCATTAGATTTAATCCATAAACGTTCTGTAATTCGTGAAGTGCGTTACAAATGTAGGTGTATACATACATAAAAGGTATATATATATATATATATAT
>JAAAKQ030257510.1:0-10817 GCA_010016005.3 Zanna intricata | reverse complement strand
TTACAGAGATGGGAGCATCGCTGGGAGAAGTGTGTAGAAGTACAAGGAGACTATGTTGAAAAATAAAAAAAAAATTTTCTAAAAAAATGTCTTGTATCTTTGTTAGGTCGGAAACTTTTCAGACCACCCTCGTAATAATGTCAAAAACAGCAAAAAAAATAAAAGAAGTAATATTAGTCATTATACCAAAAGATGAGAGATCGCTGAGGTTTAAACCATTAATAAATTAATAACATGTGCGATATTTAATAACTTTACAGATTTTAATTGCCAATTTCCACAAAATTTAATCAATATAGTAAGGAAATTCATACCCCGCAATATTGGATGATATATGCAAAAACATGTGAAACAACCTTACACTTCATTAAACGCGTTAAAATGTTTAAATTAAAACTAAGAAACAATTTAACGTTAACAAATAAAATTTTCTTTTAAATACTTATTTGAAAGAAATTCCTTTTTTTTATTAATATACCTATAGCTAGATGATAAGATAATTTGAACCATTCCTTCTTTCATTCGTAAAACAAGATTATCTATCAATTTAATACTCAACATGGAGGTATCGATAAAATATTTTCAATTTGAACAACATGAATTCAAAGTGTCTCTACCGTTCTTTAACTGATATACGGTTATTTCATTCTGAAGAGGCGATAGAATATTTGTCAATTTATTAAACTTCTAATTAGGACGGTGTTTGCAAAACGATCCAATCAACTTGGCTTTTTAATTATACAACCGAAAATCAACCGTAAAAATAATTAATATCAACGATTAGTGGGTTTCCTTCTGTCAACATTCATCCAATTATTAAAGGAAAAAAAAACACAGAAAAACCAACAAAAAGTGCACAGTTCATATTAAAAAGAAACATTACAGCCTTCTCTCTCTCTTTTCTGTTTAGCCTCCGGAACCACCGTAAAGTAATACTTCAGAGGGTGACATGTATGAATGTAAATGAAGTGTATGTAAGTCTTGCACAGTCTCAGATTGATCATTCTGAGATGTTTAGTTAACTGAAACCCAACCACCAAAGAACACCGGTATTCACGATCTAGTATTGAAATGCTATAAAGAAGTAACTGCCTTTACTAAGATTTGAACCTTAGAATCCTAGATTTGATTTCGAAATCTGCTAATATGCGATGACGAGTTTAACCACTAGACCAACTCTGGGATGCTGTATGTAGCCCACTGAAATGAAGCAAAGAGAGCATTGCAATTTTTCTTATGAATACTCTTTGTTCGTTTAGCGCAATCCACTTTGGTCGCCGGTCACTACTCGTAATTTCGGTATATGGTAAGTCCTCTTTAATTATCTGTACGTTTACCTGACAGAAAAATTCTCTTTACTACCTTCTAACTAAGCAAGTGAGAACTTACAATACTTAAAGATATACCTAAAAAAAAAAAAAAAAACACTATTCGAAAAGTAACAACGGTAAGGCAAATTTTTCAGGGTAATAAAAAACATTCCCTAAGTTCACTCCTACCAAAACCGGTTCACTAAACATAAGATTATAATATTAATTACCAATTAAATTAATTTGATATTAAAGTAACACCCAAAATGGTTTTATTTTAAATATTTATCTTAGTTAGTAGTAGTACGTATTGAAATCCGTATAAAATGAACTGCCTTTACTAAGATTTGCAACTTAAAATTCTCTACTTCGAAATCAACTGATTTTCGATGACGAGTAGGCTAACACTACAGCCTGACAACGAAGAAGTTTGTATTTACTAACTCTATATTTACTATAACTATATTTTTTACGGCTTAAGCGATTCCTACTCTCCAGGAATGAACCGGTACGGTCAACGAAGGAGCATTAACTCGTTCTTGTCCTCCCTGACTATGAACTGTAACAAAAAAATATTTCAAGCGCAACGAAAAATTATGTTTACAGGAAGTAGACAAATGTTCTCAAAAGTAGGTCTAGGACAGTACGAGTAAACCTAAATATACATATATCTACAGGTAATAAAATTATTTTAACGACTCCTGCATTGCGACATAGCGAATTCATTCTGATTAGTGATTTTGAAGTTGCATTTTCTAGTACAAGATTTTTTAATGTGTCAATTCGAAGTCTTAAAAAAATATTTTTATGCCTGGTAATATTTTTCAGTCATGATACTTTTAAATGCAGGCATGATTTGTTCTTTTTCGTAAATTTTCAAAAAAGCTGATTTCCTCTTTACTTTTATAAAGTTTATGCTTATTTTAGCTCCTATAATCAACTATAATAAAATTATCAAACAGTATTTATTAAAAATGCTCAATTTCAATTTAATTGTTAAAAATTTAAATCGAAAAAATTATTGATAAAAAGTGGACATATTAATTTTTTTAAATAAAATGTTGCAATGTTTATTTTTTGGCTAGAATACCGACCTTTCCAAGTATTATATCAGTTTTCATTAAAAATGGAATTTCTAACATGATATCATGTTATTTGTATCATGATATCATGTTCTCCATACTACTGGATTAGGTATTATTATTATTATTACTATAATATTACATTTATTAAGAAAATTAATAAGAAAAGTAATAACAGGTTCAAATTAGTTTTTGGTGATTACAAAATTATACAGTACTTCTTGTGATTATACTTAATAATTAGTCCAATCTGTACAAAGTTCCAAAAAACCACATATTAAATCTGGCAATCAATTCACTCCTTCGGTGATTGTTTTTTTATGTTGACAATTTTCAGTTCCTTAGTTTGGTCTGTTTTAATTACGTGTCAACTCTTCTTATCTTTCTATTCTTTCCCTGGACCTGTGTATGAATTTGGTTTCTTGCCTCATTTTCTAGACGTATTTGTATTTTACCGAACTTTTGGAAGAAGTACGCAATTACTTTCGGTCCGTGGTTGGATTGGAGGGTGAGAATGAATTTTCTTTGTTTTAAGGTATGAGGAGTATTAAAATAAAACCCACTTAAATTATGGTTTCTTTACGTATTTATTTATGTGAGTGATATATATATATATATATAAATACATGTCATGATTGATTCATAATCAACGCCCATAAATTGATGAAAATTTGTACAATTTTTTTTTTCTTTTTTAGATGACAAGCATCGACTGCTGTGGTTATTTTTCCCTATGAGAATGGGAATTTTAAACGTATGAAAAATGCCAAGCCTGGCCAGAATCCCAAATTCGCCCCAGAAATCGGCAGAGTGGCGATTTTTTTATTGTGCACATAAAGGATTTTTTAAAATTCCGAGTTTAAAGGGTTAAAATGGAGTAACAATGAAATTTAATATTTTTTTAATTACAAGCTAACTAATGAAGATATAAAGTTAATTTTTTTTTTGTGTGTGTAATCTTAATGTGAATAACTTTTCTAGATTCTTTGAAATTTCGGGTTTAAGGATTTAAAAAAAAAATTAATTTTTACATTTTTTCTGTAATATGATTAATCTTTAAATTTCTAGGTAACAAATGAAAGTATAAACTTTATTATAGATGTGTTTAATCTACATCTAAATATCTAAAAACTAATTTCTATATTTTTCTGAAATTCCAAGTTCGAAGGGCTAAAATGGATTTTAACATTTTTTTCGTAATTAGCCTATTCTTGAATTTCTCGGTAACAAATGAAGATATAAACTTGATTTTTTATATGTTTAGTCTTCATATAAATATCTAAAAACCAATTTAGATTTTTCGAAATTCAACCTAAAAAGAGGTGAAAAAGGTAAAGGAATATTGATTCCATATTTTTCCCCATTTTCAACTATACTTAGACGAGATTTTCAATAGATTTCTGCTTGCAAATACGGTTCAGATAAATATATTTAAAAACCGTTTTCGGGTTTTTTGAATTTCGGTTTTTTATGGGATACGACGGATATGTTTTATCTTTTCGCATGCCCCGCCTCCCAGAGCCAGAGCTGTAATGAAGCAAAAACTCAACTGTGGATGGTATCATCGCCTCAAACTGATCAGGCGGTGATCCTGGATTCGCCGGATTATGCCGTTAGGCCCCCAGCCAGACAACCGGGACTCGGTCATTTATACCTTGCCTCTAATAAGGGGTCCCCTTACCGGGAGTATGGCCATCCAGTGTCTGGCCTTTAAAAGGGGATCCCAAAGAAATCCCCGCCGGACTATAGTCTTTCAGCGTCTTGCCTCAAGTGAGGAACCTCCAGCGGGACTACGGTCTTAAATTCCTCCCTGTGCTGTTGCAATGGAGTTCCCACCCGATCATCGATGGTGAGACACCGAAGCCATCCTATTTCTCCCAGACGGGGCTGTCCCTCGCACATATTCATCGCGCAGGTGGAGCCTTGCAGCCTCGACTGTATACGTTGCGGATGGCTTAATCAACACAGTCACTGCCGCCCTTAATGTATGTGCGTCAAAACTGGCTGAATCTGCCCCGGTTACTCGACTAAAAAAATACAAATTTAAAAAAAATTGACCGTAAGGGGAAACGCAAGTAAGCGGGTGAAGCCAATGGATATGCTAGTATTTATTTATAGGCTTATTTTTGGTTTGAAAATCTCCATGACAACTTTATCATTTTCGTTGAAACTTACGTATGCTATAGTAGTGTGTCTGAAGTTGTCTACGTGAAAATTTGATAAAGATTGGTGGAGTTTTAATTAATTACGCTCAATTTAAAGTCGAAAAATTTTGAAATATTGACTATGTAGTGATGTTTTCATACGTGCTTATGTAGTGAGTTACAGTTGTGAGAAGTTGAAAATTGATGCTTGTGTGTAGGATCCACTGATTAATTGAACAATGTAATGCGGTACACTCCGAAAATCAGTGCGAAAATCAGACTGAAATATTTATAACGTCGGGGAAAAAAGTTTGTAATTTTGCACAACAGAACTGCGCAAAAGATTTGTATTTTTTACAAAGAAAACAAGGAGTTGTGTATTATTTTATACTTGGGATTTTATGTTAGTTTTAAATTCGGCTTAATAATTACGTTTGGCTTATAGTTGTTCATAGATTTAGATTCATGAAAAAGGAAGTTGAGTTGTTTAAAATTATTTACTGTTTTTATTTTTAAAATAATACATATTAGTCATTATTATCAGTTTTTTCCTCCTCATTTCTGTAAATGTTTAGTTCAATTCTAACTGATATGAATAAATTAACCTAATTATAAAGGATTATAGCTTATAACAGAGTTATTATAATTTGATCCATTGGTATAAAGAGGTAACATCAAATCTGGATATATTAATGAGAAATCCCTTTTTTCTACTTTTTCTTTTTCATCAAATTTAATTAAAAATTTGAAGGTAAAAAGATTTTCAATCTTTTTTTAAAATTAATTTCGTCTCTTACTAATGAATACATTTTTATATTTCGTTGAATTAAAAATTTCTTCTTGAAATTTTAAGATCTTTATTTTGTCTCGTTGGATCGTTACTCCCCTTTCAAATATTTTATCGTCTTTTAAATACAACTTGAAAATTGATTCGACATAACTACAAATAATTTGTCTTCTTATGGTGATAAAAGTACTTAAGTTTTGCTGAAAAAAGTCTGCTGAAATCATTTTTTTTTTAAACATATTACATTCTAATTTTATATTTAATTGCGAGTAACGTCAATAATACCACTACTAATAGTACTGTATCACTCGATGTGAACTAAAGATTTTATTTGGTATATTTGTGTTGGTAATACGTGTTCTTATATTTATAGCCATTTAACAGGAAAAAAAAATTATAAAAAAAAAAACAAACAAAACTAATGATATTCTTTTTACTTTTTAAAAGTTAGCTGATGTGTTTATAACACTTCAGATGTAATCGTTTATTCTTTTATGCTATATTTAGTTTAATCATTGTGATTAGGATAAGAAGTTATCGCGTGAAACACACCTTAACATTTACTAATGATGAATATGTCTTTTATCATTTGACCTTTCTTACCTATTTATCGGCACAATAAGTACCTACTTGTATATTTCTACTCATCATTCGAATTGTATGAAGTTATTATTAGGAGTATCATTACTTATTTTCAAACCAGTACGGGATCATACAGAAATATAATGGCAGAATTTATAACCGTCATTATATTTACATTATTTGTAATTCTTAATCGGCAATTGTTAGGATTTTCCAAGAAGACTTTAAAAAAATGACTACCTATTAAAATTTTTCAAAAATATTACCTTACTTCAGAAATATTTTTCTCGTTTACAGTCCTTATTTATTTCAATTATAAATACTTACACTTTGATATTTAAATTATTTTTATTTCTATAAAATGATGATTTGATTTCTTCCTCCCTTTTATGTTACCGTAGCCTAATTAATAGAATTATAAAATCCATTACATTATAAACAGAAAAATCCTTTTTCCCGCTTATCTAATACGTATTATTATTACTATTATTCTCATACTTTTAAATCGTTTGGAAAGAAGTTGATAACAGAAGTAATTGAATATGACGTAAAAGAGAATAATGAGGAATTAAATATCAAGATAAGAGACCGTAATTCGTCTTAGTTACAGGATTTAGTTACTTATTAAAATTGCAAAAGATGGATTAAGTAAGAAAGATAACCGGAGTAGACTGGGAGAAGGAAGGAGACGTTTCATGCGATAAAAAATCATGTTACCATCAAATATAGATAAAGAAAATAAAGAGAAATTATTTTTAAAAATTTTCTATGAAAAATATTGCTGATTTTTGAAACTTATATTATTGAAAATAAGATAGGAATGATGTTAAAATACGATATTAAAATCGTATTTGAACGCAGTTCATAGTTAGTGTAATAATAATTTTTAATACAAGCTGAACAGATAGTCAAGATGTAGAAACCCACCGGGCTGTTCTAGAGGTTACTCGTCATCGCAAATCAGCTGATTTCAAAGTCAAGAGTTCTAAAATTCAAATCCCAGCAAAGGCAGGATTTATACGGATTTAAATACTATATCGTGGATGTCGGTGTTCTTTGGTGGTTGGATTTCAATAAACCACCCAACTAATTTACTACCATTTAAATATTTTATTAGTTATAATTCATTATAACTAAAAATACGCCTAAATTAAAATAATTTTTATTTGCAATATTTATTTATTAAATTATTAATACTAATTACTTTATAATGAATTATAACTAATAAAATATTTAAATGGTAATAACACATCTCAGGAATGGTCGACCTGAGACAGTACAAGGCTACACTTCATTTACATTCATATATATCATACTCATTCATCCTCTGAAGTAAAACCTTAACGGCGGTTCCTGAGGTTAGAAGAAAAAGAGAGTCAAGATGTAGGATTTAGTCATATTTTACGATGAGTAGCTTAGCACAGCAGAAAGAATGAGAAAAACATTTTACAATTCAATAATTATCAATAATAACAAAATTATCGACAGCATTTATTAAAAATGCTTAATTTCAGTTTCACTGTTGAAATTTCAGTTTGATTGAGAAATCGAGAAAATGATAAAAAAAGCCTAATGAATTTTTTATTTAAATATTAATACCTTTATGTTTTTGTAGAAGGTTAACAAGACTCAACTAAAAACAAGAACAGTAGATGATTGTGTGTATATTATCAATCGTACACTAAACGTACATAGTTTATTCCATGAAAACGAAAATTACAATCTTTTAATGCAATATAGTCAATCCTCAATAATTTTATTGAGGATTAAATTTTATAATCCTCTTATTTATGAACATAGTAAATTTTAATTATGAAACAGAGGAAGAAGAAAAAAGAATTGATTATGATAAAACAATTTTGAAAAAAAAAATTCCATTTGTAGAAAAATATCAACTTATTACGCTTTCTCCGATGTAATGCACCGGTGTCGGTTGGACCATTCAGCTAATAGTTACAACTAAATTTTATTATTTTAACATTTCATTGAAAATTAACAGAGCAGTTTAGAGTTACAATGTTGTTTAAAATTGGAATTTTCAAAAAAAAAAAAAAAAATTTAACTCAATGATGAAATCAAATGAAATATTACATTCTGGTTTTTAGAAATCGGTTTTCTTACGATTTATTATAATTATAAAACATTTTTTTAAATTATTTTCCGATCCGTGGCTGAGTAGATAGCATCTCAGCGTCTCATGCGGAGGTCTCCCGGGTTCGTATTCCGGTCAGGTATTGCATCTTTTCATACACTACCAATTTCCACCGGACTTATGACCATAATTGTGTTGATGCCGCTCTTTTATAAACAAAAAAATTATGCAGCAGAATTTTTTTAAATTAAATATTCCGTAGTATATGAGAGAATCATATTGCCAGTGGTGTTTGAACATCTGTCTGACTTAAAAATAGCTATAACCTACAAGACTGTTTAGTTTGGTGTATGTTGTATTTTCAATGTGAAGATAAATAATGTAATCATTCGTTTTTAAACATAATTTTCCATAACTTCGTTTGGAATTTTAAACAAGTTAGTAAAATTATATTTTTTTTAAATAATTATTTTTTCAGTTACGGTTCTAAAAAATGTTGTATGCAATAAAACTAACGACACCCACTTTAAAAAATAAGCAGCAGTCTACCCTATAAAATTATTTTTAAATACGGAAGACACAAAAAGTAAGCTTTATGTACATTCCATTCAATCACTTTATTTTTGATTATAGAAAAAAACTAATAATGCTTGGTTTTTTTATTTCGCTTGTAAAGAATGCCAAAGAATATAGATTATCCATTTTTCAGGTTATCACATATTAAAAAAAAACTATTTTTTTATAGGAAGTAGTAAATAAACCATTTTTAAGAAAAATTTGAACAATCACGAACAAAAATAAACTTTAATATAAGTAATTTTTAATTTAAAACTACTATCGATCTAATCCACTCGATAGATAATTTCAAAATCTTTTCTTTAAGGTATACGACAAGAATATTCGTTATATTTCAATTTCATACAGACATTACATAAAACAGGCAATTAGTTAAGATAAAATCAAGATTAAAGTTTTTATTCAAAATTTATATCCAATTAATTTAACTAATTAATTAATTATATTGCTTACGGGTGACAAAATTATGTAGCATAATTAGGAGACTAATTCAAGAGAAATATAATATTTTTATACATACTTATAAAACGCCCATGTCATTTGCTAAAACCATTATTTTTAACAAATTAATAACTTAATTTTTTTAAGTGTAAAATAGGATTATACTTAAACTGTTAAATAATAACAATAAATAAACACTGATAAAAAAAAAGTGTAAAAAAAAGAAATAATAATAATAATTGACTAATAAAATGTATTTACAAATCATTATTAACCGAATATGTTGTTCTTTTCACAGATACCAATTAATATTCGATTAGAAATTGTTGTTTCTAGTGGAATTTCCTGTTCTTTTCCTGTTTTTTTTTTTTTAATTTTTATTATTATTATTATAAATAGTTCTGAGCCTAATCTTAATTTACGATTTACTTAAATAAACAACTTAACAAAGCTGTTTATTTGTAATTTATATTTTATTAATATTATTTTAAACTTTGTATAATATTCCAACATCGAATATAATACATTTTTTTCTTGTCTTTTTAAAGTGATAAGCCTTATCAAGCAACAAACTCATCTTTAAGCCGGCATTTTTTTTTTGCGTGCAGGTCAAAGTTTCGTTTATAAGGAATTCCAAAGAATACACATTATAATGAATGGAGGAATTTATATAGTATAGATTACACACGAATGAAATTAACAACAGTTTGTGTTGCGACAAAAAGGTTAACTTGTATCGTTAAACAATACTGAAGGCTGTACGTATTGTTTCTCTTTAAACGATAAAGGGAATTAAATTAACTGCAGTTACAATGCCTCTAAACAGAGTAAAAAGGTGCTGATGATGTTTCTAAAGAGACATTAAAAAAACATGGAATACAATGAATTTAAAATGAGGAAAGTTCAGTGAATAGAACCTGGATAATATATCGACTACGTTCCTTATTTTCATCGGCAGACCTATATTGCTACATGCCAAAAGTATAATAAAATATTACAGTTTACGTACTGAATATATTTACCAAAATATTAAAATATTTCATTTATTTATTCATTGTATGTTTACAATATAATACATTAACTTTGTTTTTGTCACCGATAAATCTCTCTGAACCACGACTTATTTAAATTTCAATAAATAATCACATAAAAGAAACAGGTTATTGATCGCACCGAAACAGCTACTTTTTAACATTTTTTTCTTAAGATCATATTTTTGGATACGATCACCAACTGAAATCACTAAAGATAGTATCTCTATATGATTTTAATCGGAAAACAAATAAATTTTTGTTTTACTTCAATCAAAATTAATATGCAGGTAGAGCGATATAAAATTATATTAAACGAAAAAAAAAAAAAAAGGTTAAATAGCATATTTTAAAGATAAAAACGGACAAAGCAATATGATGATCAACGAAAGTCACGTAGACTTCATTTATTTTTTTTTTGTCTTCAGTCATTTGACTGGTTTGATGCAGCTGTCCAAGATTGCCTATCTAGTGCCAGTCGTTTCATTTCGATATACCTTCTACATCCTATATCCCTAACAATTTGTTTTACATATTTCAACCGTAGCACATTTTTTCCCCAACTACCTGTCCCTCCAATATCAAAGTGACTATTCCAGGATGCGTTAATATGTGGCCTATAAGTCTGTCTCTTCTTTTAACTATATCTTTCCAAATGCTTCTTTTTTCATAGATTTGCCGCAAAACCTCTTCATTTGTAACTTTATCCACCCATCTGATTTTTAACATTCTCCCGTAACACCACATTTCAAAAGCTTCTAATCTTTTCTTC
>JAAAKQ030257422.1:0-10818 GCA_010016005.3 Zanna intricata | reverse complement strand
TGTTGAAAAATAAAAAAAAAATTTCTAAAAAAATGTCTTGTATCTTTGTTAGGTTGGAAACTTTTCAGACCACCCTCGTATATCTAAAAACACAATTAAAAAAAAAAAATCAATTCTAGCTTATCAATAAACTTAGAAAATTGTTTAGAATTAAAACAATTACCTTCTTATTATATATTTCTCATGATCTTTCCTAAGCTTTATTTTCAGAAAACTCATTTCAACTCTTGATACACTCAAAACTTTTATTGAAGCATTATTCTGATCTATGATCTATGCTATTAATGTTATCATAGGTGCTATGATCATTAAATTTAAACTATTATCAACACATCACCTTAGTCAAGCTTCTGATAATACTATTATATCAAAATTTTCAATACAAAAATATGAATGCCACTACCCACCACTAATAAAATTAACAGATAAAATGCTATTTTCTATAAATTATAAAATTACTATAAATATTCAAGTAGAATGTAAAATAAAAAAAATAATACTATCACATTTCACAATAGACTCTTGTGACTACAACAGTTACAAGATCAAAATTCTTTATTTTATAAAAAAGAAGAATAACTAATACAAAGATAAAATATGTAAAATACAAAAGATAATGATAAAATTAGCCCAAATATGATGTATAATAATTACAATAGCTTAAATCCTAAATAAGATATTAACACGTACACTATAAATAACTGAATGGTCTAGCATTATTAAACATGTATGTGTGCACACAAATACACACACAAAAAAAGCTAAATTAACAACAAACACATATAAGCATAAATCCACAAACACTACTGTTAAGACTCAAGTTTCATTTCCTCCTTTTTTTATTTATAAAAATTAAAATGTTCACTATTTTTTACTCTTTATAAATTATCACTATTTGGTAACTCTTGTTAAATGAATATGTCAAATACCTATTGTTAGTTTTGATTTGTTCCATCCTTTAAAGACACAATATGTGTAATTAATTAATATAATAATGTTATATATATGAATTACAAGTTCAACAATCATAATAAAAATAATCGATATTATAAATGAAATTAAGACTTTTATTTATTTGAATGAACCAGTAAATAATAAACTATTTAGAATAATTAAACCTAACCAAGGCATTGAACAAAGATGGCATATTATTTGACAACTACTTTGATACATGTTAAGAATGATAGAAATTATAGTAGCCTTATACTAATAACAGGAATTCACAGAGTCAACATGATGTCTGAGATACTAGTTATTGTTACAGCATACTTGTGCATGTAAAAATACATTAGGAATGAGTAGGCATCAGACCTGTTCACAGGTAAGCCCACACAACTGAAATATTTATTACTCATTTAAAACATACTCTGAAATTGAAAATGAAGATAAATATTAAAATTTAAACAAATATATAATTTCTATGATGTCAATAAAAAGTTTTAGGCAATTAAGACAATTAATTATTTTCCCTATTTGTTCTAAAAATATATTCAATGATAATTGCAAATTTCAATAAAGATAAAGAAATAGAAAAACTCTTTTAATTAATTCACACACTGCAAATGCAAAAGAACAGAAATATTGTAAAAATACAGTGAAGAACAAGAAAGAATTTTTTTTTGTCTCTGGAAGAAAAATATGTGATTCTGATAGTATTTTTCCTTCTGAATTCAAATATGATAATAGTTTTTTCCATATCATACAAGGTTTCCGAGACATTTATAATTTCAAACATTTAAAAACTTTCTGCATTCTTAACTATATGATATTCAAATATTTGACTCATCTAGAAAGTGAGAAATGATGATTTTCTGCTATACTTCGCCTGTGGAGCATCCCTCTTGATGGTTCAACAATAACTGACCAGCGTTTTAGGATCCCACTTGCCTTCATACCTCATTTACGTACCTGAAATCTTCTGTTGAAAATGTTCCCCCTGCTCATTGCGCCAAGATTTTCTAGGAAGAAATCTAGGTACTAGTATAGGAAGTGTACGTTTAAGGACAGATTACAACCCAAATTTTTATAACATGGTTGACAATATCACAGTAATTTTCCACCTTTCAATTTCCCCAAAAAACTCTGAGTAACATTTTTGAATGTCTGCCAAGCTGCTTTTTTCAGTGGATTCAATAGTTCCTCAAACTCTTTATCCTGCATTAGTGATTGTATTTGTAGACCCACACATATTCCTTTAATTTTTGCATCACAAATTTTAAGAAACTTCTGTTTTAAGTACATGAAACCAGGAGTATTGTCAATGGCCTTGATAAAATTCTTCATTAATGCTAGTCTTATGTGTAACAGAGGTAGATACACAGTTTTAGGATTACACAATGGGTCATGTTTCATATCTTTCTATTCAGGAATGAGTGATTTACATTTAGCCATTTTACATTTAATATTTTGATTAATTTTAATCACTAGACCTATAATTTAGAACAGTATTTAAATTATATATTGCACATTACACAAAAAAAAAAAATCAGAAATGAATAATTAGATACAACAAAGTGTTTTAATTACATTTCTTTTTAACGCTTTGTAAAAGTGAAATTTTTAGTTAAAATTAATAATTTATTTAAAATGTTATGTAAAGAACTGTTTAGAAAAAAAAAAAACACTTTGTGCATTACACAAAGATCAAATATGGCTCACATTGCTATATCTGTATTTCTTTTAATGTTATGATAAGTATTGTATTATTTATTTACTATGTACTGTCTCAAATACTCAGACTTTAGTTTTTTATTCTTTCAAATACATACCTTAATGCTTCATTTGGCTGTACTGCTCATACAAGACTCCTGCTTATAAACATTTGTCAGAAAATCACTTCATATAAAAATGCATTCCCCTTTTTGTGAGCAGAATGTTTAGTTAATCTTAGAATTTGTTACTTTTCTTTACAACAATGTTCCACAATGAATTGAACAAAGAATAAGCAAAAACTTTACTATTAGAGGCATGATTACATTTTACAGATAAAACAATACTTTATAGCAGAAATCTTTAAACAAAATTACTCTAAAAATAATGATATTAAACAAGACTTATTAACATCCTTACCGATTATCCTTGCCAGGATGAGATTGTATAAGTTCAAGTCTGAACCTTTTAGCAAATAACATAAATGCATTCATTGGTCTTTTAGGTTTATCACAGTCTTGACTTTTTCTAGTAGGTGTGGTTGGAGGAGACAACAGATGTGGAGACTGAGGATCATCAGGAGGTGGAAAACTAAATCTAACAGTAAAACAAAAATAAAATCAATCATGACAAAGTATGATTACTTTTTAAAAATTATTAAAAATAATAATTATTACCCTTCACAAAGTATTCGATCAGAAAAAAGAAACTTATAAATATGTGATGCAGCAATATGCAGGGTAATTAATTATTAACATGGAAAAAGGTGAATATATTTTTTTTTTTGAAAAAAAAAAAAAAAATTCAGAGTAAAATGGTTTTCTAAGTCTTTAGTTCACATTTTCAGAGAAATTAGGTATGTGAAGTTAAATAAAAGAAGAATACGAGATGTATGAAAATTCATATAATTTAATAATTATATAATACATTTAAAATATTATAAATAACATAAACAATACAGAATTGTTATTCATCCCATTACTCAAAATGATTTCTTTATAACACTAAATGAATTCCCATCAACACTATCTTATAAAATGTTATTTTCAAGAAAATATTCCAACTTGTCTTGTTCATATATATATATATATATGAATGAATATGTGGGACCGAATAATATTTCATGTTAAGCAAATTTTTGTTTAAACAATTTTCACATTATATGATAAAATAATAAAAAAGTCTAATGAAAATTATTTTAAATTACATTCATAATATATTTAGTAATAATAGTGCAATACTATTTATCCTAAATATTGATGAAATCTATACAGAAAACAATATTTTTCTAAGATTATAATATTATTTTCTATAAGAGTAATTTTTATAATTAAAATCGATTTATGCTATATTAATTTTTTACTTACTAAAATAAAAATTAATTACTTAATTATTCATAACTTTTATATAAAAGTTAATTAGCTAGGATAATAACAGTTAATTAATTAGCACCAAATATCTATTGATAATCAATCTGAGCAGCTATTTCTGAGTTCTATCTTGGAGGTTAATCTAAAATGTGGATCGAAGTGCGTGGGTATTGGGTATTGTCATAAACTCATTCATGTGATGGAGCCAGTCTTAATAACAGCACACTCCCTTCTTTAATTCTTCACTTTCATAGAGGTTAAATGAATATTCCATGGTCAGTTAGTCATATATCTTGAAGAGCTCTGACCAAGGTGATCTGAACCAGAAAGACCTTTTTTTGTCACAGTTCAATTCCTATAGTTTCTTTTCTTCTTCTTTCTTACCAGGGGTCATCAACAGCTCAGAAACTGTACCCTCTTATGTTATTTTTCTTCTTTTATCTTCTCTACAACATCTATTGGCTATTACAATATTTAATGGGGAAAAAATTATTGCTGTTTTCATCACCAAAACAAACATATTATAACATAAAAAGTAAAAAAAAATTAAAAATCTAAAAACTAAAGCAAGAAAAAAAAAAAAAAATTAAAACTAATAGCACAGATAAAATATCAATGAACACTAATATCACAGTCAGAATCTTAACAATAAAATAATTTTTTCAAAAAAAAGAACAAAATAAAAATAAAAAAATGTATAAAATTTAAATAAACATAAATAATATTTAACAAAATCCATGAGGTGTATAAAGGGTACCTTCAGGGATAAAAAACATTAAAGTTTTAAGTTTAAAATAAAAAAACTTTTGCTCAAGAATAAAAATACAAGAATTAGTAAATATTCAATTTTATGAAACATTTATATTCTGCAGGAACAACAACCCCGATCTAACCTTTTCTTACCATTACCCAGGATTTGACGGATGTTTCTGGAAAATTTAAATTTATGACAAATGGCTGCACAACATATTTAATCCACAAGGATGTAGTGAAAATTCCAGCAGCAGGTGCATCTTGCAAAATATCGTTTTCTGCTGACATGAGATAATCATGAGTGACTCTAGTATGTCCTAACCGTAATCGGCAAAGAACTTCTTCCTGTGAACAAATATTTTTTACACAAGGAGTTCCATGGCAACACAATGTCTTTGATGTGCAGCAGTTTATTATCCACTGTAGCAGTCCAGTCATCTTGCTACTTTGTCTGAAGAGCAAGTTTTACAAAATTAATAAAATTGTATGTAGTAATATGAATGGTTAAGGATAGTAAACTACATGTGTTTTTAGCAGCGGACATTTCCTTGAATTATCACATGGCTTGGGATCCAGCAGAAACTCACCCATGTGTTATGATTGTTTAATTCAGCAATTGTGTTACAGATATTCAGGATGATAGGATGTCTAGAGAATAAATATCTTCTAAAGCTTGGAGTCACTACAAGTAAGGATATAACGGTACTGTGTGTTGATAATATTCAAAGCCTTATTGATAGCATACAGTTAAACAGAAAAGACACTTTTAATAACAGGTAGACCAAACATGTAGATTTGTTTATTAATAAATTCGTATCCAATAGTATCATTCTGTTTCATTCTGTGTATACTACTGCATCTGGATTTATCTTGGTGTTAACACATTCGTTGTGTTAATTCGTTGTGTTAAGTTTGATTTATTAATTTATTTTTTGTTTGTTTGTTTTGTTATTTCTTATTGCCAGTTCAACTGTATGTGTGACTAACTGCTTTGGAATGTTAATCGCTTATTTATCAATTTTTATTTTGCAATTTTGCAGCCAATTACATAATTCCTTCTACTTCTCACGTTTAATTTTTATTTCTTAGTAGACGCGCTTGTGGGTTCGCGTGCATCTCAGCGTGTGCTCACTACTTTGTTTTACAGCCCTTTTTTCTTCAGTCGGACTTTTACCATCATGTAAAGAAAACATTACCCTGACTCATCATGGATCCGTTCTTCATCGTCTTCTTCTCAATTCTTCAGTGTCGATTTTGTTTAGCTTCAAATTGTATATAATTCATTCAAGTGTATAATTTTATTCAAATGTTTAATTTTTCCAAATTTAATTAAGTTTTTTTTAAATTCTTTGTGAACAGCCACGCTCTGCTATGTAAGTAATCTTTTTTATTAATTTTCAATGTGGATCAAGTTTTTTATGTTTAATTTCTCACAAAAAAGGAATAGCCTTTATATTTAAATGAATTTTAATCTTCAGGGTACTTTACCTCATATTTTAATCAAATGAAAAGACTATGCAAAATTCGTCAATCGTATCTTACTCTATGAACACCTTCTTTATTATAATTTAATAACCTGTTAGTTTTAATTTGTTTTCATTTTCTAATCTTGTTGCTGATATATAAACTTAAGTCCAGTCTACTGTTTGTTTCCAAAATACTTTAAAATATGGTGAAAAAGTTCAACTGTACTATATATATATATATTAATTTAAAAAACTTTGTTATTTAAAAAGTATACACTTTGTTTTTTTATTTATCCATTTGATTGTTCTTCTATCTAATGTTTATTCAGTATTTTTCTTTCTAAATACTTTTATTAAATTATTGTTTTGTTTACTCCAAATTTAAATTAATTTCAATTATAATGTTAAATGTTAAGTAATAATATTACACCGTTAATTATTATTTATTTTGTAAATGTCATATTAGTTTTCAAAATTCACAACACCTGTGTCATAATAATAATTTATACATTTTCTTATTTTTCTAAATATTTTTTATTAAATTTGTTTATTCAAAATTTATAATTAATTATTGTTCAACTCTCTTTTTTTATTCTAAATTTAATCTCATTATACAGTTTTTCTTATACCACAGCATTTATTTATTTTATTTTAAATTTCCTAATTATCCTCGCATGGCTGGTAGTTAGCTATTGCACTAACACTTGGAGAGAATATGATCAAACATTTCCTGAAAGGCAATAGGTGGTGTTGATTGTTTATTGTTGTATATGGTAAGGTCAAAAATAAAATTTATATGGTTGAATCTCCACAGAGGATATGAAAGGGATATGTTGGAAAAGTAGAAGGTGTGTCAAACATTTATAAGATTTAGTAAATGCTGAGTGCCCATAGGTACTGTATAACATGATGTCCTCATAACTACACAAATAAGGATTAGCAAGAACTGCATTAAAATTTGGGATTCAGATGTGCTTTAAGATGAGCAATGTAAGGTTCTACAAGTTGGCTGCATATAACCCAAACTGATGGTTCACTGCAGTCAACAAGTATGCTTACTATAGTGCTTGATCTAAAGGTATTTGCAGCAAGATGAAGGAAAGCATGATATACAGCTTCCAGCATTTTAAGTGCGGTATGACACGCTGAAGAGTAGGTGACACAACCATAATCTAAAATGGAACGAACTAAGGAATAATAAAACCACAACATACAGGATCAATCAGCTCCCCAACTGGTGTTGTTAAGGACTCACATTATATTGAGAAGTCTCGAGCATTTAATTTTTAATTGATGAGTTTGATCAATGTAAGATGGCTATCAAAAAGTAAACCTAAAAACTTAATATCAGTAGAGATATAGCAATTAGCTCTCTATTGAGGATTATTTTTTCTGCAGGCAAAAAAAGATTACACATTTTGTTTTCTCAGGTGAAAAGCTGAAACTGGTAACCTTGGACCAAGCTTCAATGCAGGATGCTGACTGATGTGCTGAATTCCCATACAATTATTGTATGGAGAGTAGTGTGTAGTTTGCTTTGGATCTTATCTGTGTTCTGCTGATACAGCTGAGCCAGCCATTCCAGGTTATTTTGGTATGTATGCTGTAGTATACAATGATTTTAAAAGTTCTGATACTATGTGGATATCCTGAACTGCAGGTTTTCCTGACTTGAGTTAAATGGACTTCTTGTTTTCGTTGATGGATAGCAGACTAGAGGCTCAGACAGGTTGCTGTACCTGGGATATACCAACATTTTGTAATATGGAAGTATTTGCAGAAGATGGAAATATGGAAGTGTTTGCAGATGATGGATAACCAAACCTCTCAAATTATCTGATTTTATCCAACTAGGTATGTATCTAGCTTCTACAATACAAAGTATTGGAGAAGTGATTTCTCCATACCAAATGGAGAAATGGATAACTATGAAAATGTCCATTTGAAAAAGAAAGAAGCCAATTTACCTTTCTATGATATGGAAGGGTTTGTTCTGTTTTTGTCTTGGGATAAATTTATCTATTCTCGTGCAGACAACTAGGAAAAAGCAGGAAGTTGCCCTGGATAGGCAATTTAAGAACCTTCTAAAGTCTTTCCTTGTTGTCTTGGGTTTAATAAGTTATCTGGATCTGGAAAGAGCCATTGATCAACTAAAAACGAATAGGTTAAAGATCTTAAATATCCTCCAAATCATCCTTTATCACTTAATGGTTTCAGCTTTCTTTATTATTCTTTTCTCTAGGATACAACCTTGCCCTGATTGGGAATATACGCTTAGTTAACCAAACTGCACTAAATAATGCTAGAGATCCAATCCATCCTGAACAATTTAAGGACCTTCTAAAGTCTTTCCTTGTTGTCTTGGGTTTAATAAGTTATCTGGATCTGGAAAGAGCCATTGATCAACTAAAAACGAATAGGTTAAAGATCTTAAATATCCTCCAAATCATCCTTTATCACTTAATGGTTTCAGCTTTCTTTATTATTCTTTTCTCTAGGATACAACCTTGCCCTGATTGGGAATATACGCTTAGTTAACCAAACTGCACTAAATAATGCTAGAGATCCAATCCATCCTGAACAAGTGCTAACTGGCAGTGTGTTAATGAAGCTACTTCTTGATCCATTTTTTTTTAAATACAAATATAACAATATTATGGTTTCATTAATTTATTTATCCACTTGAGAACAAGATAGAATGGAAAGATGTTGCAATAGATGTTGAGAAATATATTGAGTTTGTTGCAAGTGATTCCAGAATTAATATATGGACTTACAGAAGTGTATTTGAAGTGATTATGTGTATAATCTACCTAAGAATTCAATAAGTACGCCTTCAGTAAGTACCTGCCTACCTGCCTCCAATAAGTGCGCCAAATATTTAAGGTTAGAATTTATGCCTTTATCTTTAGAGATGTGTGTAGAGATGCACTGTATAGTCAAGTTACTATTCATTTATACTGATATTGATATATCATATTCCTCTGAGTACTCTGCTCATGTTGGTTTAATTTTTAACTCTTATGGAAGTCCTTCATGAGTTACCTTCTCTGTTCACAAAAGTAAATATTGCAATGAGTGCCACACCACTAACACTTGATAAGAAGGTTAACTTCTCTTCCATCCTGAGAATGTTTAAGATATATATGTAACTATAATAAGAATAACAATCCTTCAATAGAAAGAAAAAAATCAAAGAAAATGCAAGAAGGAAAAAATCTTACAAGATACTAATTTACACAGCTAATATGTTCTTTTTGAGTATCCTAATCCAGTTGGATTACCTGAAGTCGTATTTTCAATATTATATGTGGATCATAACAGAGGTATTTGTACACAACTACTATAGTCCTTAATTAAGTTTTTCTTTTTATAAATTGAGATATTATGAAACGCATACTTCTTGGCTCTTGATAGAAAATTTTTTCCCATTATGGGGCCTGACTTTTGGGATGTAAAAAGTTTTTAATTGGGAAGATTGTAGGGCTCATTACAGATACAAAAGTTGGATTAATTTAATTTCTTTGGGGACACAGTAATTTGCCTAATAGCTAAAATAGTTCAGGGACATACCCATTACCGTTTATGCATTACATATCTACTTGTCTCTATTGAAGCCTTGGTTGCTAAATGGAAGGTACATTAAACAAACTAATAGTTGAAGTACAACATCGCTATATGCCATGATTTTTTTTTTGTTCATTTGCCAAAATCTATTATTTTGCTGCTAAAGCTTAAAATTATGTATGTAGATATTTTGCGATATATGGAAAATGCCAAGTTTGTCAATGATTATTTTAATCAATACTGATATACAACTGTAATTTCTAGTTAATCACTGCCTTCAATACTTTTATTATTCCTCTTTTACTACATGATCAAAATTATGAAAAATAATATCAATGAACCAATAATTACCATATATAAATATCAAACATTTTATAATTTTTAGGTCATTTATAATTTTAGTTTGAATAAATAGAGATATGACATGTTTGAATTCCTTACAATATATAAATTTAAAAGAAAAATTACTTTAAAACAATTTGCAATTCAAATTTTATATTTGATTTTAATTATACCTAATTAACCCTTTGAGGACTGACAAAAAAATAAAATAAAATTATGTGCGAAAAATACTATGGGGATTTTCCAGGTTTGGTAGTTGTGTAGTTTAATGTATCACAACTTTTTACTGGTTGGAGATAACTCAACCATTTTTTTTTTAGTTATTTACAAATAAAACGTATTTTTTGGATAAGTGAATAAAAGTTAACTGAATGTTTTTTTTTTAAATGTCTTTGAACCGACGAAAAAAAAATACAAAAATATTAATTTCATCTTTTTTACTAGTAAAACAATAATAAAAAAATATCTGAACCTATACTTCTTACAGTGATAGAATCTGTAGTAATTTTTGTACAAAGAACTGAATTTTCAAGTCTCTGAATATTTTTTTTGGAAACCAGTAAGTGTTACAATTTTGACTGTCGAAAAGCTAAAATTACATTTTTCAACAAGTTTCATTATTTTTTTTTTTAAATTGTAATCAAATAATACTAAGTAAAATGTATAAACTT
>JAAAKQ030257421.1:0-22015 GCA_010016005.3 Zanna intricata | reverse complement strand
AGATCATTACAATACATTTACATGTGTATGCGCGCGCGCGTATGTGTGTGTGTGTGTGTGTGTGTGTGTGTGTGTGTACATTTGTATGAACACTCGCACGAGCGCACGCGCGCGTTCGTATATGAGTTAAAATAAATAGGGTTACAAAATCTTTGATGGAATGAAACAAAGAGGATTCTGATGAACGGGACACTAGCCTTTAATACTACACATTAGGTTTTCCTGTTGTTTTCCATTTTTAATTTCGTTTATTGTGACCTATCTTATAAAAGTTATATGAAGATGTTGCAAACTTTATGTTTAATTCAAAGGAATAAAAATGAAATAATTAATCATTTTAATGTTATCATCTGACTTTATAAGCATGTTTATAAAATATTTTAGTTGTTTTTCTAAACGTGTATGTGTCTAGCTATCTGAGGTGTAAGGAAGATTGACCTAATCTCGAGACCGCAATAAGATGGTTATACTTAGACAAACAATGCTGGACAGATATTCTTTGCTAATACTGTTATTTATCATTTACAATAATATACAATTCCGTTTTCTTACAGAAGCTTATATCAATAACTGATTATTGATGTTTGTCAGTCGCATAATTATTATAACAAGATATTTCAGAAATAGGTAAATACTGAAATGAGGGTAATTTCTTATTTATTTTTAACATAATATCTGATTCAGTTTAAAGTCTATACCATCTGTCTCATACTTTTGATTTGCGGTTTTGAAAGAGCTTGTTGGCTATTTCCATCTGATGAAGAACTGTAAATCTGACTATACGTACATTCGCATAACAAATATGGATATAATTAATTATACAGAATAAATCTTTAAACCGGCTTAGAGTTTATGGTGAAAAATAAGTCACATTCTCTTTGGTATTATTAATTGGAATGAATAGTTATATATTTATTTCAATTATAAGTTCTTCCTTGAACTTTTATCTTTCCTGGTCTCTTCATCATTTTTTTTTAAATACCAGAATCAAATTATTTATAACGAAATTATTTCCGTGTTATTATAATCTACAACTGATAGTAGCATTACGAAGAATGAAAACAGATAAATACTACGAATGTATAAGTTTGGGATGATTTTGTATGTAAATGTTTTTCTTTTATGTATATATAGAATCTTTATGACACATTTTCACAATATATCTAAGCGATAACAAGAAAAAAATTATTGTTGTGATTTTTATTATAGTAAAACTCAGTAAACAAGATTCTTATTCATAAATTTTGGCGATCTTGTTATACGGTACATTTTACCTTTCATTATTATCCTATAATATTACAAAAGAAGAAGGTTAACGTTGATCTACACTTTATTATTATACCCCTATAGACTACCTGAATATGTTGGGTCTTTATGTTAGTTGTAGGCCTATGTAACGGATAACCTTGTTATGTTATTTATTATTGATGACATCGTTTTTAACAGCTGAACTCGAGGTTATTTAAACATTTAATAACCTAATATTTCATGTAAAACAGAATATAATTATTTTTTTAGTTATCTTCTAAAAAATATACCAAGGTTTTAAAAATTATAGTCATTAGCTAATCTATTACTAAGCTTTTAACTAAGTTGAACCCCCTCCCCCACACCTGATCGCTTTTTTTTTCTGTTTAGCCTCCAGAACCACAGTAAGGTATTATTTCAGAGGATGATATGTATGAATGTAAATGAGGTCTAGTCTTATACAGTCTCAGGTCGACCGTTCCTGAGAAGTGTGGTTAATTGAAACCCAATCACCAAACAACACCGGTATCCACGATCTAGTATTAAAATCCGTATAAAAGTAAATACCATACTAAAATTTGATCCTTACAACTCTCGACTTCGAAATTAGTTGATTCTCCATGACGAGTTTAGTCACTAGACTAATCTGGTGGGTTCACACCTGACCGCTTACAGCAATTTAAATTACAACAAAATTATTAGTGAAAGAAAACTCCAGCAAGTTTTATTCTATTTATGAAAAGATAGGTATAACTAATGAAACTAGTATTAATAAAATTTGAAAATGAGCGATTTTCATAAAAACACACAGAACTCGAGTGCACCTCCATTAAAGATGACTCAAAAACCTGAATAAGATGTAGTAATAAAGATTAAAAATTCAAGGCATGATTAAAATAATAATGAATTTTTAAATAGTGGAAGTTTTAAATTATATGTTTTAAATTTTGGCTAAAATTAAATTAATTCTTCTTACTTAAATAAAGAAGTATTCCATTTAATTTCATTTTACTTGCGGTTCGGAACTCGCGAAACGCGTATATTTTTTTTGTTTATAAATTGTACAATTTTTTTTAATTTCTGCGCAATATTAAACTTAATAATTTCTTGATTTTTAGTTTACATTTGTCTTTAATTTTTTTTCTACATTGCTTTGTAGCAGTGGAATTAACAAGGTGAAGAAAGAAAATTTTAATAAATAATTAGTATGTAAAAATATACGATTGTTAATTAATAAATTTTAAACATTAATCCAACTCTACAGTATTTAAAACTACATCTAAAACGTAAATAATGAAAATTTAACATTATATTAGATAAATTTTAACAATAGTTAAACACTTCAATAATGATTATATTTTTTTTTTATATTAACGTTAATAGTATCTATTTTTAGTTAATTGCAGTCTACTTCTTTTTAATTAAAAAAAAATTAAAATAGAATTGTAATAAATAACTTATAAATGATTTGATTTGTAAAAGAATATTTTTTATTTAATTACCCCTTGCATTGCAACTGTTGTAAAAATTTACAGAAAAAAAAATCAATATTGTATTAAAAAATTATTGTTTAGATATATACGAAATTAATAGTATTTTACAAAGAAAAATACAATAATTATAAATTGATTAATAATTAGATTAGACAGATTGGATCTGAAATAAAATAATAAATTTTCTTACCTTCCAGTTTTTGTAATAATCATTTCAGTTCCAAGATCGTGGAATTTGTCCCACAAGTCTTTTGTTTCGAGATGACAGTTCGCTAATAATAATTCTTGACAATTGCACCGCGTTTTTACTTTTAATCGGGCCACCGTAGGATCAGGAGAATCCCGATCGTCTTCTTCAGAAAGTCCTTCAGAAGGTGGTGGCCGTGGTTCTCCTTCACTTTCAGAACATTCTTCAACATCTACTTCGACATCTTCTTCAACTTCTGCATCTTCAGGTTCTTCATAATCGCTTTCACCTTCACCGCTTTTATCACTGCCTCGCCTCCCACTATTTCCAAGTCTTTCTGTTAAAATAAAAATAATATAATTAAATATTTATCACATTTTATGTACGCATATTTTCGTGTACTTTTAATACAATATTGTAACATATAAAAATTATTTTGTGTTTATAATATATCACACATATCTCTGCAACATGAATTAGTAAATAAATATATTACGATAAAAACAAAGTCTTATCCTTTCATAGTATTTTTAAAAGATCCAAGACATATGATTTCTTAATTAATTAATTAATTTCTTAAATTAATTAATTAAATTCATAAATAATTAATTCTTAAGACATGAATTATTTAACTGGTTGGTTGGAAACTATTCCAATGTTGATGCATGTATCAGGACTTACTTGTTGCAGAGGAGGTGTTTAGAGGGAGTAGGAACAATAATAATTTAGGACAATAATCTGGTGACAAGGAAGTAAGCGGATGACCACGTTTCCATGACAACTATACTCTTCATAATATAATAATCAACTGCTAATTAATTTAGATAATCGCAAAAAATAATCTTAAATAATTCTTTTGTTGTTATTTGTTTTTTCAGGTCTGTCAATCTAATAAACTGAACGATTTTTTTATTATTTAAATATACCTGTAATCCTATAAACCTATCTAAAACCTAATAATCAATATAATATTTATATTATTTTATATTTTTAATATTTTTATTTTTATTTTATATATTAATATTTATATTTACTTCATAACTATTTACTTCTTTTATATTTTAATGTATTTGTATGATATCGCAGAAGTTTATGAATGTCTAAAGCAGTATTATTGTAGCAGGATTCTTAAGCAGCTGCATATCTTGTTCATGAAGTGAGTGTACTTAAAAATTTTTACCTGTATCGTAAATTCTTAATTTTCTCCCACCTTAGAAAACAAGCGATAATCATTTTCGCTGCCCTGATTCACGTCCTTTTTTTCTATTAGATAACCCTTACGTCGTCAATTTCAAGCAGCAATTATTGATTCATATCAAGTCTAAATATGAGTGGGTAATTTTTGTTTGAAGAAATCGAATTTTTTCTCGTCGTTTTTTTATTTACTTGTACAGAGATATGACGAAATAATTTTCCCTAATAAAAAAAAGTGCAGTACAGATTCAGAAAATACCTAAATTTAATTTTACACCATTTAAGAAAAACTAAGTACTAAAATTTCATATTATATACCAAAATAAAGTCTATTATCTTGTAGACTATTTTATAAAGAATTCATGAAACAAAAAGAAAATTCACATAAAAAAAATATAAGAATCAATCCTTGTTTTTATTTTATGAAAGAAAATAAGAAATGAAAAAAGTATATTAATATTGTTATATGAATGTACGAGTATTTTAAATTTTATAATTCCTTAGATCACTAATTACAGACTAATAATCTTTCTTTTTAATCAGCAAGGTGTTCAGTTACATCTGCACATTTTATACCTCAAGAGATACGGGTATAAAAAGTTCATAACGATTAAAATTAATACATGAGTGGTTTTATTGTTACTTTATATTTAAGTTGCATTAAATTAGCAAGTGAACATATTAGGTCTGTTTGAAGAATACTTGTGTATTAACTCCAGTCCCGTTTATTCCTGCTTATAGCAGCTTATCATTCTCTTATGGTTTCTAATTCTTTCTTTTCTGCCCCAATCAAGCAAATTATATTATTTTTATATTAATTTCGTGCAGATAGAAATCATTATATCATTCTAGACCATATTATTCAGCATCCGCCGGCCAAGTGAGCGGAATAATTTGTGATAGTTTAAGAAATTACTAGATGTTTAGTTTAATATTATATATATATATTATTCTTGATAAATATATTTTCCCCTTTCTCTATGATTTATTTTTACTCGACGTCCCCGTAACTATAATTTTATATATAATGAAGAGAAATTTGTTAAGTCTATTCATAATAAGCAGAGATATTTAATTTACGTTAAATAATTTTCGTACAATCGTAAATTGTAATTGTATTTGTAAATACGATTTACAAATATTTACAAGAATAGTAAGTTTCGTAATTTACAAAAATACGATTTAATTTACTTATTTGAAAAGTAAAGTATATCTCGATATATTATTTTTCTTATAGTTTGACACAGTTAATAAATTTTTTTGGCCACAATAATAGGAATTTTTGTACTCTTTATATTAAAATAATAATAAGTTAATACTATTACATTTATTATTTTTTAACGTAGGTTTTACATCCCATTAGGTTACATGGACATACATAAATAAAATTCATTCTTATTTTCATACAATTAATAATTCCATGACGTAAGGTGAAACTACGATCAGTTAAACAGCATTTTATCAACACTAAATGAATAATTTTTACAATATATCGTATTATTATAAACTGGCAGTGTGAGCGTGAGCTAAATGATAGGTGTGTTCACAAACATATTATTTATCTATGATTTTAAATAATAAAATGTACTTTATTTCTAAAATTAAAAAAAAACAAATTTTTCTATTAAATACATGTTATATATGTTTCTTGAATGTTATGAATCAATTTTACATGTTTTGGAGATAATTTTTCAACTCAGCTCGTACAAAAGAAAATTCACTGAGGACCTAATGGAATCAATTTTGATATGTTAACCACGACTCGTAGAGTAAAATAATCTTAAAAATTTCGTTAAAAACAATTGGATTCCATTTATAAATTCTGTAAAAAAGTAACTCAATTCGAGATAAAGGACATATGTAAGATTTGTTGGTGGAATCTAAGAAATAATGTGGGCTGAAGAACGGAATCTGATCTGGATAACTCACAATATTTTATCAGTCAGTGACTGATAAATGATTGAAATTGAAAAAGTTTGTATCAAAGATTAGGTTAAGTGCAAAATGAAAATAATATGTCTTGAAAAACGTACGTTCTTTACTCCCTTGTATGAAGTGATGGAAGTACTATAATCGTGAAAAATTTCGGTTTTCAGATTTCAATGGAATTATCTTTTCTGACCATCCCTGAATCGATTTTGACCAGTTTCAGCGTGACGTCTGTGCGTACGTTCGTGTGCATTTCACATAGCTCAAAACCGATTAGCGGTAGAATGTTAAAATTTTGGATTTATAACTGTTCACATCTATTTGTGCATCCCCCCTTTTAATTGCAATCCAATTAACAAAAAATGTCCAAAAAAGCTCGATATCCAAAAAATTTGGGTTTTTGAACTTATTCTTAACGGCAGTAATAAATCGTTATTAGGAGCTCTGTAATAATGTAAGTGGTACTTATTATTATTGATTCCAGAGTTATAGCCAAATAAAATTTTAATTAATTAAATATTTGGATCTTACAAGGAGAAGGCATCGGTTCGAATCCGACTTTTCTTCCTTTTTTAACTTTTTTTTTAAATTTAAATTATATTTATATTTTTTTTAATCTAAATATATTGATTTATCAATAATTATTAACCTCTGATTGTTAAAAAAAAAAGAATTATTATAAATAATAATTCAATAATAAAAATATTAAAAAACACGAAAAAAATCAGAAGTTAGTGAAATAAAATTTTATGTACTTTTTATTTTTTTTTAAATGTGTATATACGAGTATAATTTAATAGGCGTACAAGGAATAGATTTAATGTCCACATCAGATTTTTAATAAAATAATATGAAGAAAATTTATTTTGTTAACTGTCAACTAAAATATTATGAAATTTTTAAAGAAAGGATCTACAAAGTGAGAAATTGATTTAAATTTTGGGAAAACAGCTCGGTCTTGGTCATGAAACATGCCCAAAAAATATCAGTTGTAGTAATATAATTTAAGTACCAACCATGTATACAAGAAGCGTTGAAATATCTCCTAACAATTTTTCGAGGAAATTAAGCTTTTTCTTTGTAAATAAAATATTCAAAATATTGATAAATAAACTGTATACCTTAAATATAACTGTATTAATTCTACATGTGACTGCAACATTATCTACTTTACTAGCATAGTATTAGTGATTCATGCCCATATTTTTCTAATTTACAAACCTATCTACACTTATGTAGTATTATATTATGAATCACGTATTCTAGAATAATTACATATAACTCGATGTCTAGTTTGATTGATATTTGACATCTTTTTGTGTTCTCCTTCTGTATTGATTTTTCGTAGTTGAATTGATTATTAAGTTACAAATGGTAAATAAAAGAATTAAAAATGTAATAATTTAAATCTAATAATTAGACATGAATATATTAATTCTATTACAATAATCATTTTTATTAGTGTTACTTTTGAATTTATTAGTTAGTCTTATATATTAACATTAGACAGACTAGGGTCTGTCTCTATAACCCTTAAGTAGGCATAAGGGTCATTTATAATTTTAACTTCAAAATTAACGAGTTTTAGAATTCTTAAATACTTGCTTATTACTCGTAATAATATTTTTAGTTAAATGAAATCAATTTATGTCATAATTTAATGTAGAATGATTTTTTTTACTTAAAATAAAAACCATTTAACTAACATAAATTATTTTCATGAAAATTCGTAATTTATTAAACTATTTGTAATTTATATATAAAATGTGGAAACCTTGTAAAATTAAGACAGGAAACGTTTGCAGTTTTTTTATGCAGGTAGTTTTCTGTATTAACAAGCAATAGTTACACACAATTAATAAACGATATAACGAGGGTAATGTTGAAATATCGCCAAGGAATATTTCAATGTCTTAAACCCGATACGGGTTAAGGATAAAATCTAATTTATAGTAGCTATATAGCTACATACGAGTAATTTAACTGCTGGCAGATGCACTCTTATAGTAATAATAATGATACATATTGTTATTATATATATATATTTTTAATATTACTTTAAAAAATTGTATGTTACGTAAGTATGTAATAACAAATATTATGTTAGTAAATAAATGTAAAACTGCAGTAGACTAAAACGTCTTTGTAACATTACAAATGCATCAAAAGTGGCGTAAATTCTATACATTTATATATATGTATATATATATATATATATATATATATAGGATGTAGGCATATGAGTGTATATCAAATGTATTACAAGTGTTATACTACAAATGTAGTATTTCTTTTATTAATGTAAAGGAATAACCTAACATTAATAAAGGAAATACGTTTAAAATACGAGAATTTTTCAATAAAATATTACAGAAAACATCTGCAATAACTAATATATAAAGTAAACTTAATAACAAGACAAAAAAAAAAAAAAAAAAAAAAATTTCTTTCATACAGCAATATTTATTACGACATAGTAAAGTAAATCTGTGATTATTAACAATCACTTCTTTCGATTTGTGTACATAAATATAAAATAATTTAAGGCTGGCGAAACAATCCAGAGACAAAAATTAAAAGTAAAATTTCATTGGTGGATATTAATATTTTTGTTGATTTTAGGTATGAGTAATGAATATATGAATCGATAAGAATAAAATCAATTTTTTTTTTCAGTAAATATGAGTGAAATAAAACACAAAAGAAAACAAGATAAGGAGGAGTTAAAAATTAATATTTAGAAATCATTCGATGTGAATTAATCGTTTTAATTTTTATTGCGTAAAATAATTATGATACATATATTCATAGTTACATTAATTATTTAAAACTGTAATTTAAACCTAAAACATAAAATAATGATAAAAAAAAAATGTTAATTCTATAGCGATATAACGAGAAATAGTCTTAAGAAATTGTTTCTGGGAAATTTATTTTGAAATCATAATTATATATTTCTTCTTTTCTTTGCGAACATTTAATGCAGTTTTAAAAATGTTCTATGTAAGCTCCTTTGTGTGAGTCAAACTTTACTGATGTGTGCACATATTTATGAGCGTTTTTAAAACATAGAATTATAAATCTTCATCTGAATACGCGTGTGTATTGTTCAAAGGGATATCCAATATCCATTAAAAACTCATATTACTTTAAACGGTTCCAGATCATAACTCTTTTTAGGGATAAAAATATTTAGGCTTTTAAGTTACGGTTAATTCAGTTAGTCGGAGAATATCGTCGGTAGTTATGTTAGTGGGCATAGTAGCAAAAGAGTAAGCAGAAACCTGGACAACAATAACAATACAATAAGGTCGGCATCTGTCGGCTTTTGTCAACTTTATATGCAAGAGAAAACAATGAGTGCTCGTATAGAATTTTAACAGGTTATATGTGTTGTGTTATGTAATTAGCATGCATTACAAGAGAACAAAGGAGGGGTTACACACCGTTCTACAATGTTCCTATAAAGATTTAATACATATAAACTACAACTATTGTAAAATAAAACCGATACTTTTATAACGACTCGGATAATTTCATTTAATAAATCATTCATATTTTTAATTTTGTACTGAAATCATGAAATCAGTTGCTTTCTGCTTTTTTCCAAGCAATTATAATAATTTATTAACAAATCTTTCTTAAATATATTTACAGAATTATGTTTTAATGATATCTAAGCAATTCATAATATATACCCATATAAATTATTAATAGGATTACACTCCTTTTATTATCATAGGATGAACTGCAACAATTATCAATTTATGTAATTTATTCAGAATTATATTTAATCGCATTAAATAAGCCTGTATTAAATAAAGCTATATTTTTTTGAAAAAAATTAATATGTACATCACATGAATTTCTTGTACGCCTTTAAATTACTGTACACATTTTTTTTTAATGAAAAGTACATGAAATTTTATTTCATTAATAACTTCTGGTAAAATCTGATTCAAAAAAATGAATTATTATTATTATATCATATTACAAATTTTTTTCTATGTTAGTCTTGTAATTTATTCTAAAAAAAATTGATGTGAACACGTGGACAATCTATGACTTCCTTGCACGCCTATTAAATTACATTTACACATTATTTTTAAATGAAAAGTACATAAAATTTTATTTCATTAATAACTTCTGATATTTTTTCTATTTTTTTTTTATTTTTTTTTTTTATACTATTGAATTATTATTTTTCGTAATTTTTTTTTACAATCAGAGGTTAATAATTATTAATAAATCAATACATTTAAATAAAAATAAAAGTTAAAGAAAAAGGAGATGAAGTCTGATTTGAATCAATGTACCTTCCTTTGTTAGATCCAAATATTTTACTAATTAAAATCTTTTGAACTTTTTTGGACACTGTTGATTCAGTTGATTGAAATCAAAAGGGGAGGTGCACAATTAGATGTTACAACAGTTCTAAATTCAAAATTTCAACATCCTGTGACTAATCGTTTTTGAATTATGCAACAGACGTACGTACGTACGTGCAGACGTCACGCTGAAACTAGTCAAAATGGATTCAGGGATGATCAACATGGATATTTTGTTGAAATCTGAAAACCGAAATCTTTCGCGATCACAATATTTTTTTTATTTGGTACAAGAAAGTAAAAATATAATGTATTAAAAATATAATTATAAATGTTACATCACTTATAACTAATACAAGCATAATATTTTCACGCATGCTTATTTATTGAACGTTCAGAATAAAATTTTATAAAATATACTAATACGGTGAGATGTGAAAAGAAATGATTTTTTTTTTAATATTGTTTTTTATGTGTAAAGCTATGAAGTGACGTTAAGTCAAAAGAAATCTTAAGTTTCTTTTGCCTTTCTTTCCCTTACAAATTTTTTACCTCATCTTTCCTATCAATAAAAAAATTCTGATTATAAAATATAAACCATTCAATTAATGGCTACGATAATTTTTTTTTCTTTTTAGAATTAACAAATTTTTCACCATACCATTTTTATTCGTATTCAACTTGATTAATTTTACAAAAATTAATAATGTTTTAATCGCAAAAAGATATAAAGATTTTAGGACTTTATTCTAGGATTTCTTACTTTCCTATTTTAAAGATAATCACTTGATGTAAATCAATTCACTACAAATAATTGTTTAAAATATTCTGTCTCGTTCCTAACCATTATGCTTGATGCTATTAGATTCTTATTCCGTATAAAATGTATTATTATTTATGTTAATTTAGTTTTAGTATCTTTCTTACGAAGTGTATTAAAATTTTATTATCTAATTACAAAAAAATATACGTATATTTTATTTAATTCACTATTTCTTTTTGTAATTCCTTTTCTTTGTTTAATTGACTGAATAGGTGTAACTTCTCAAGAAATTCAGATTATACCTTCTGATACATATTATTTTCAGATTTAAGAGCAACGTTATTACGTTAAGTGCATTTTATTTTTTATAAATTCGATTTTCCTATTAAATTACTCCACAGCATTTATGTTTTCCTTCAAATTTTTCGTTATCTCTTTTCTATATGAATCAATTTTATTCTTTTCCACAAGAAATTCATTATTCAACTCGTTTATATACTTATTCTACGTAATTATTTCTAGATTTTTAAACAAATTGGTTGTAATAAACCTCATTCTTCTATTCTATAAATAAAAAAAATCTAATGTGAACACTACTTGACTTCTTCTATGCTATTAAATTACATATTATATATATTTTTTTAAAATGAAAAGTCATAAAATTTTATTTAATTAATAACTTCTGATGATATTTTTTTTCATAAAAAATTGAATCATAAATCGTAATCGAAAGTTAACTGAATTATAGGAATTTATCGTAATGTTTTTTTTTTTACAATCAGAGGTTAATAAAATAAATTAATAAATCAATACATATAATTTTAAAAAAAACTTAAAAAAAAAGGAGATGTAATCCGATTCGAACCGATGTACCTTAACCTTTTAAGATCTAAATATTTCACTGATTAAAATTTAATTTGGATGTAATTCTTGAACCAATGAAAATAAATACTACTTATGATGTATTGTTGAAAAGCTCTCAATAAGGCTTACTGCGGCAGTTAAGGAGAAGTCCAAAAGCCAAATTTTTTTGGATTTTGGGCTTTTTTTGTTGTAATAGTCCTAAATCCAAACTTTCAACATCTTATGGGTAATTGTTTTTGAGTTATGCGAAAACTAGTCAAAATTGATTCAGGAATGGTCCAAACAGATATTTCCGTTGAAATCTGAAAACAGATTACAATACTTTCTTGTATTTTGTACAAAGAAGTAAAAATGATCTGCTTAAAAAAAATTATTATTCATTTGATTACCTCATTTATATATTATATAAATGTCAAATTAAATAACATATTTCTTTAAAAAAAAATTGTTCAGTTTTATGAAACATACTACAGAGAGAGTATTGTTTTTAATTTTATATAGGTTTTTAATGTGCTACGTGCATATAGTATATTTAGTGTTTATATATGTGTAACACACCTTTGAGTAACAATACAACAAATTTACACTGTTTTATAATTATTGTAATGTGTTATAATTATATTGAAAATATTTTAGGTAATAAATTTACAATAAAAATATTAATAGGTTAAATAATGCCGTAATAAATAGGTAAATAAAATATATGTTTATAGTAATTTGCAGTCACACAATACTTAATACTCGTATGTAGCTATATTGTAATAAAGATTATAATTTAATAGAGATAATGTTAATAATATGCATTACCGATACCCTGAACTTTAACAGCCAATAATGTGGGAGTTTAATTACAATACAATCACGTATTATTATTATTATTAATTATTGATCGAATTTAATTCATACAGTTTGCAAACGACAAAAATCATATTACATTTGAATTATAATTGTAATTAGGTCAACTGTTTCAGGGTAAAATCGATTAATTTCTTATAAAATATAATAATCATCCAGTTTCGAGAAAATTATTCAATTTCTCCTCTGATTTTTCTCATTAAATTAAAATAATTATATCAAATGTTTTTTACACATAATACGATTATTGTTAATAATTCACTCTAAACATTTAGTATTCATTCAAAAATTTAATAAAAATAAAATTTTTTATTTTTTATACCAATTTAAAGGATAATAATTACGCAACTAGAAATTAAATTTTATAATTTAATGTTATTATTTATAAGTTATTTATTATTTTAAATATAATCATAATAGGTTTTTATCTTAAAAAATCTGAATTTTGAAATTTATTAATAATAAATTTGTACTCATGTACCTAAATTCTAGTATTATGGAAATTTTAAATAGTAAATAATATAAATATTAAAAGTGATCCGTTTTTAACGAAAAATGGATGTACTAAAAAAAGTTCTAAACATTTCATTACAAAAATAAAATATTCAATAAAAAGTAGAACGTAAAAAGAGAATACGGCATTTTCCTGGTCTTGAACATTAAAGGAGAACATAATTTAAACTACTCGATTATATAATGTTTGGTAAAGATATTCTATACCTTAATTCCCAATATTAATAGCAGAGAAAGAAAGAAAGAGAGAGAGAGAGAGAGAGAGAGAGAGAGAGAGAGAGAGAGAGAGAGAGAAAGCAATATTTTGTATGTTAATAATTTTATATTACACCTGAAAATTTGGTGGGAATTTGGCTGTTTGCCAAAAATATCTTTGATATTAATGAGATAATATTACACAGAAATCATAATTCATGGCAATAAAATAGTTAATTTAGGAATTATAGGATAAAATGGCAAAACTGATGGATGTTATAACAAATTCTACATTATATACACGTTATGAGTACACAAAAAACTATATATACAATAATTTATAAGTAAAATAAATGAAAAATAATTAATAAGAACTCTAAGTATGGTGCAGATATCATAAGTTGGCCATTTTCTCTCCAAAAACATTGATCCTGGAATATTGGCACAGAAGAAACGGAACTCCAGAAGTACGGGTTGCACTTCACTTAGTTGGTTCTGGGGAGAGGAAAATCCCCCAGCCGGCAGGCCCGCCCTCGACTTTGGTGACTGTCCGAAAAGCGGGTACCACTTATGCTAAATTGTGTAAACTGGTCCGAGGGAGGTTTGGGAATAACCTGGCTGAGGATATTGTGTCTATAAAAAAAGGGCGAGGAGATGAATTACAATTCAGGGTGAGGGATGCCTCTACCAAGAAATTCGAATTACTTCAGCGGATTGTTGAGAAGATTGAAGACGTCACAGTCACTGATAATCCCCTTGATAGGCGGATGACAACATATGATATTAAAGGTATGGATGCAGACGTGGAAAAAGGTGAAAAAGTGGAGGCTTTCCGCAAAATCATTGGACCACAAACCTCAGTTAACGTCTCTGCGTTGAGGGCTGCGTACAGAGACGAAACGAGCGACTGTTTGCATTCCCGCCCGAGCTGCTGCAACACTGGGAGATAGAGAGAGCGTAATAGTCAGGTGGCACTCCTGTAAACTGGAGATGAAGAGGAAGGACCAACGGTGTTTCCGTTGCTGGAGGTTAGGCCACACTTCTTCCAGGTGTACTGGGCCCGACCGTAAGAAAATTTGTTTTTGCTGCGGAAGTACGGAACGTCAGATTGGAGCATGTCAGCTGGGTTCCAGGTGTGCCTGGATTGCAATACGGCTGGCAATAGGACAGGGAATGTCAACTGTCCGCAAGGAGACCTGCGGACAGTTGAAGGTTGGGTTCTTCAGGACCATTAATGAACTGTTTATATCTCAACACAGATAGACGGCGGGTCTCTCGTGACCTGGTTCTTAGTTGGGCGTCGCAGAAGAACTATGATCTGGTCTTCATCACAGAACCCAACAGAACAATAACAGAAACGAATAGATGGTTGATTGATGAGGACTGTGCAGTAGCCATCATTAACATCTCTGGTAAATATGATATACTGCATTCGCGGAATGAGCACAGAATTGCCAATATAGAACTAACAGATATTGCATTTGTATTGGGATATATCTCGCCGAATTGTGACGACGAGCGATATGAATGATCTTTAGACGACATGCTGCAAGTCATTCGGACGTCGCCCCGCCCAGTAATGGTACTTGGTGACTTCAACTCAGAGAAGGCGGAATTTGGGGTAGGCGTAATACTGCCCGGGGAGCCAAACTAGCTGCTGCCATGGGTTCAGTGGACATGGTATATGTGGGTACCCCTGGATTCATAAAAAAGAGGAGGAACAGGAACATTGGTCTGGCTGGCAGTGAACTAGATCCGGGGGTAGGGGACAGCCTTCTGTGGAGTTTTAGTCTGTCCTTGCTTGCAGGGATGGGCTGGGATGATGAAGCATGGCTCCCCGATCCCTCTGGTCTGGAATGAGCGATAGAAGAACTTCGAGTCACCAGAATAAAGAAGGTGTTAGTAGATGATCCGATTCATTTATCGGAACCTCCGGCCCGGGGCTGAGTATCCTCGGGATGACGGAGAGCGGTGAGCTTAGTTTGCTCCCATTACAACAAAAAGCTAGATATCATAAGTTGATGTTTAGAAAAAAAGGTTAAAACAAGAAAAAGAATATAAAGAAAAAACGCTACCCACGTAAAATTATGGATCTCTGAATTATGAAAATATATATATTTTTTTATCTTTACTTTTCCAAATAATTTCCTTTTAATCTTTTAATTTTACAGTGAAAACTCAGATTCAAAATAAATGTCATTATTACTTTATAACAATCGAATACTCAGTAATTTACAATAACAAAAAAAAAGTATTTTTAAATCTATGTAGACTGCAATGCAATTTTTTTTTCTAGGTTCAACTGTATCACCAGAGAAATTTCCTTTTAAAATAAAAAAAATAATTAATCGATATATTTAAATTTATTATTTTTAAAATAAAGCTTGAATATATTTTAAATAAATACATACAAGGCGAATTGAGAATTTCCTACCACATTAATGAAATCTTTTAAAAAAGCAAATTGTACTGAAAGGATAAAATTTCACGATTTTATATATTGCTTGTTTACATCTCTGCTTAAATAACATTATAAACTCCTACAGGATTATTCTTTTGATATTGTATAAAAGAGAAAAATCTAGTGATTCTCTATCGTTACTTCCGAATAATGTGTATTTAATATACGGGATTAGGACTTCTGGTTTCGTCCGATAACTTGCTCCTCAGACTTTTTGACTTTTTGTTCAGCTAAGTACGGAATAAAGGATCTGAATAGGTCTAAAAACATAGTCAGCTAAAATAAACCATGCATATACAAAAGTATACTTTCTATAGTATATTTCTTTAGTACAGATCCAATGAAATTTAGCTACAACACCTGGAGAAGTATGGATAAAGAGTAATGGAAAGAGGTGGATAGTAAAAAAGGGACAGTTTAACCACGTAGGGATCATAAAACGAGATATATATAAGCCAATATCCAAAAACGTACTTCAAACCCTCGATCAGGTAATGGGGGTAATTTATTTTGTTCATAACTTCTTGAGAGATGCAAGGTATTTTTATGTCGGTGGGAGTAGTACTATATCTATCAACGCTTTTGGATTAACCGGCTGAAATATATATATATATAAAACAGAAAATTTCTTTACCTGCATTTACTAAAAAACCGTGACCCTCACGGTTGTTTATGATAATTGTTACCCACCTCTAGATTTGTATGGCGTGTTGAATGAAATAGGCAACTGAATTATTAAATGTTCAGCCAGACCATCCATCGCAGAATCTGTATAACAAATTTTTCTCTAATTTTTCCTTTATTGTTACTGAGTTATATCAACTTTTATTTTAATTACTTGGATTCCTCCGTTAAAGAAGATTTTGCTGTCAAAATATCGAAAAAGTATTAGTAAGAAATTGATATATTTTTCAGATTGTTCCTTAAAAATTTTGCAATTATTCATTCATCTTGAGTAACAAAATTAAAAAAATATATTTTTTTAACTAACGTGAGTAATATATTAAATTTTTAAACAAATTTTTAGATAATTCGAAATTTTATCAAATTTTATTTTTGTTTGGCAAATCTTTGTTTTAATTAATTTGCCTGGGTCCCTCTGTTATATATCGTATATAGTGAATAATTAAGTTATTAATTTATAATCAGTGTATGATAAACTTTCTACTGTAAATTTTTACAAAGAGCGTTTCGTTAAAAGGATGGAATTACTTAACTTTCGTAGAAATTCCTAAAAATTTCCATTTACAACATAAAAAAATTTAAGTGTTTGATCTCTTTATGAACATACACAGTAAGATAATTCTAGATATTTGTGAATTTCTTCGTTCCGTACGAACCATGGTGCAAAACTAAATAAAATATGGTTCAAAATTTATAAACTTATAAAAAAACCTACGACCACCTCTACAATCAATCTGTTAATTTTAAGCACATTTTTGTCGCACATTGCTGGGATTTTGACATTATTATTATTATGGATAATTTATTATTATTACTTTATAAATCTGCCTTCGAATATCTTCAATTTTTGAGGTCATAGATTTAACATCTGTTACATGCATTTTATTTGTTTTATAATATACGGGCATAATATACATATGTACATGGATATGAAAACGAGTTAGTATTCTTGCAATATCATTCGTTGTAAATTAGATTTTGAAACTTCATCGGATTTGTTCATCTAAGAGAGTCATAATTTACTGTTAAAAGTTTCTCTATGTCTGTCAATCAGGTTTAAAATATCGGTGTTGTATTTTGTATACCGTTCCAAGATAATATTATATGTTTCGTAACAGAAGATATGTCTAGGTAGTAAAAATAACATACCGACTGAGTTACCGTGTTGAAAACACTAACAAAACATGTCAACGCTCGTCATTTTAAAATAAAAGAAAACAACAGTTTTAAGTTACAAACTGATCAGTTATAATATCTTGGCAGGTAATACTAATGAATCTTCTGTTTCTCATTACTCTTATAAAATCGTAAAGAGATAACGCTCAAATATCATTTACAAAAAACAAAAGTCTCAAATAAATTTTCATTGTTAAACGATTATCAGTAGTTAGAGAAGAATTGGTAAAAATAATAAATATAAAACCAGAAACTAAATAATTAAACGTAAATAATAAAAATTAGTAAACTGAAAAATTTATGAAAATTACAAGAAGATATTTATACAAGTGTATTATAAAAGTATAATTTATTTTGTTACGCAGGTTTTTAATGTTTCCAATGTACCAGCTTTTTTAAAAATAATTTTTTTGTTGTAATTAACATTTATTTTGTATTTAGTTATTATTAAGGTTTTTTTCGTATTTATATTTTATAAGTATAAATTTGCTGATTTTTATTTTCCTATCATCATAGCTCTACAATACACTGCAAGTAAAAACTATGGTAAGCAATCAAACTATGAGGTATGGTTTTTTTTTTTAATTTCTCGACGTTCCAAGACCCAAGGTACCAAAATACAAAAAGGGGAATAATATTCGTATCCAAATACTTCTGGACATGTGTTAGCGTGTTTGAAGCTTAATAACTTTGACTGGATGAACCGATTTTGATGAAATTTTGTACGGAGACTAGGGTTTATGGAGTAATTTCTTGATAAAATTTTGGAATCAGTATCACCAGTGGTGTAGCTAGTTTTTTGGAACCGTTTTTCTCAAAATTTTTCAAATACAACTACACTTTATGTTAAGCTCAGTACATGCGTGCATGCTTATCTTACCATTTTTTTTTTAATTTTTTCCAAAATTTCCTCATTCTCAGAGAATTGGAAAAAGTAAATTTTTTCATTTATTACATATATTAACCGAATTTTTTTTATGTCTTCTTACGCATAGTAGTGTATCTCTTAATCTAATGTAATCTATTAAAAATTTTAAATAATTTAAATAATTCAGAATAAAATTTGAAAAAAAACTTCAATAGGAAAAATTTTTTTGTGTAAACAAAAAAATCTGAATATTTTGTTAACATTTTTTTTTTAAATTTTGAAACAAGAGTTTTGACCCTCCACGAAACTAGAGCAAAACATTTCAACTAAAAAATTTAAGATGGGTTTAATCCTTCTCGAAAAAACTGGTTGTTGTAACTTAGTCCACAGAAAGAATAAGAAAAAGATTTAAGGACTAATGATGAAATGGGATACAATTTTAAACAGCTTTCTAAGGATCATGTTTTTAAATCTCAATAGAGGCTTCCATCCCTTTTAGTATCGTCTTTTTTTTTTTTTAATTTACTTCCAAGGTTGAATTTTAATAAAGTATTTTAAACGAAGATAATAAAAGATATAAAATAATTAAAACTTTTATACGCAACACTGTTGAATTTCAAGTGAAAAATTCTCTCCCGGTTAGATATAGAAAACCAGAAAATTCAACTAGTTAAAATTGATATTTAAAAGTTTTAAATATATAGGTTATACAGGTGTATATATATATATATAAAACAATATTTCTCTCTAATGGTTTAAAATTGTGTATAATGAAGTTTTTGGGTAAAGTCATATGTTACTTTAAATAACCTATCCCAATGTATTTGTTTTTATTAATTTAGAGATAACTTTACATTCTAAAATAATAACATTACATGCTGTGACTCTTATAAAACGCTTAAATTACAAGAGGCACTAATAAGAGTTGCTTTCCCATAAGTAATAACATTTATTAACAGAAAATTATTATGATAGTGCCTTTTGTAGCTTTAATATAACCCAAATTTTGGTTTGTTCGTCAAACTTATTTGCAATAGTAGTTTCGGTCTAGGAAAACAGACAAGGTCGTGGGAAATCATTCCTTTCCTTAGGTTAATGATTAAGTCTGACATGAAATGGTTATTATTCTAGAAATTTAACTATTTTCAACTGTTTTTAACTACATTTTCAACAGTTGATGTTCTATTTCGTTAACCATTATTGCCTTGAATACTTGTAATAATTTATGCCCTTGAATAACAAATATTTCATTTCTCTTAGTAGCTATCATCTATATTTATTTACTTTAATTATCAAATTAAAAAAGTTGTATTAACTTCCGATACAAATATTTTAATAGAAATGATAATTCTGTGTAAAAGATTAAAATAAAAAAAAAATCGTGAACAACTAAAGAACATGATAAATAGCTATGTGTGAGTGTTTTGTTAAAAAAAAAGATAGATCATAAGTTATTGTTAATTACGCAATTAACTAACCAATTACATATAACTTAAGTATTATGAGAACAATGTCTATACAGCATAATATTGTTCTAACAGTTAATTGGGTTGAAATAAATATTATAAACTAATAATTATTATTATATTAAGGAAATATTTCTTAAAGAATATCCTTTTATAATGCATGCGTAAAGAAACAGTTTCTAGAGTTTAATAAATAAACGAAATTAATAACAGACTTTTATTTTTTTTTTTGTTATTAAACAGAATATATTTTAAAGAAAGGCATTATTCTGTGAACAAAATTTTCTTAGTTTTTATAACATAATTAAACTACAAAAGTAACAGATATGTCATTAATATACAGAGTGTATCACGTAGTTCTCCTGGAACTTTCATAACCTGTACTGCTCGCGATGATAATTTCAATAATGGAAAGAGTTCGTATAAACATATGTTCTAAAATGCTTCGTTTGCGAGTAACAGCTACTGAAAACTTTCCCTCGATTTCAGCTACTGAAATTTTAGAAGGTTAATTTAAGAGCAAAGTTTGTGATTACTTATGGTTTTTTACAAGAAAAATCGAATAAATAGATTCCAGAACCATAATTGCAGTAGTTTTTGAGAAATCTGGGTTGAAAACCCCAGATCCATATTACAGGTAATAAAAAGTTCCAAGATTAAGATTTGAAAGATCCAAGAATTTGATTGTGAAGAAGGCGCACCGTACATTAAGGCTAAATCGGTGTTGTAAATTGTCTCATGAGGATTTACTTCTGCCCATGTACTCATGGGCAGTGTAACATGTACTTGTTAATTAACATGTACATGTTAATAACGTTTAAAAATTCCAGTACGTCCTTATTTCAACGGAGTAGCTGAAATCCGTGCGAATTCTTTCGTCAGCCATAATTCACAAACGAAGCATTTTAGGACATATGTTTATATGAATTCTTTCCATTATTTTTTTCTCGAGTCCTGGGAGAATTTCGTGATACACCCTGCATAGAAAAAAAAACGAAAATGAGAGTGTACACGATTTTATAATTTAATCCGAGAAAACTTTATTGAACTCAGACTTTATTTATATGTTCCTAAAGCGAAACGATTTATATTATAAAGAAAATTAATTTTAAGTTAGTAATTTGCATTCTTAAATATATTTTTGGTTTATTTCGATAAATACTTCTTGGATTTCCTTTCGTAGAAATAAATTCTGAATGGAAAATTATATTAAATAACTTCTTCCTTTTTTTCTAACTTTCGTCTGGTACGTTTGAAAATACAGAGACTATGTTAAAAGTCATTTTACACAAAGTTTTTTTTATTTTTTGTAAAACAAATAATGGAAGCAATAGTGAAGGTTCAGAAAATAAGTTGCTTTAGGGAAACAGCTTTTCATATTTAATTTCATTAATGTTTTAAAGCTTTCTCAAATCATGAAAATGGATAATATTTAATTAAAATATTAACACAAGAAAAGAAAGGATAGAGAAGCACATTTAATAAGTTAAATCAACCATTAACCACAAAAAAAAGAAGAAAAATAGCCAGCCGCGGGACTGGCTAACAGCAGTGAAAACTTAAAACAATTAGTACCGATCATTGGTTAATAATTATATTTAATTCTATTGCTGATTCTAATGAATGTGATTATTCATTTAAAAGGACTTAATAGACTATTTAAGAAATCACGCATGCCGCTATTACGTTTATGTATAATATGCATCTTGTGTATACATACATTCATATATTTTCTATTTATGATTGTGCGTGCGTGCCTCCCTCTCTCTCTCTCTCTCTCTCTCTCTCTCT